>JARWLC010000001.1:118543382-118745882 GCA_033318265.1 Phyllotis vaccarum | reverse complement strand
CAAAATTGTGTTAGGCATTTCCTACTTTTTATTCACAGGATTACAGAATATATAGAATTAAGAGGCATATCATGTGTTAAGTCTATTTTCCAAAAAGAGCTAAGTATATCTACAGCTTTAAAACACACCCATCATTATCTGCCTACTGTAAACTTCTTCCATATACATATAAAGTATTATTTCACCTAAGTGGTACATTTAAAATACATAAAAAACAGTACCAAATGGCATATTGGCTACTTTATCACAGTTCTCATACATTCCTGATAGTCAAAGGGTTGGATAAGGAATGCATAGTTTCCCACTAGAAAGAGGTGGCTGTTGGTACAAGCAATGGTATGGGTAAGGGGCAGAGTGCCTCAGCTGAGAGCTCAGTGTCCCGATGATGTCATTGTTATTTGAGTCAGCATCATAATAGATGCTGTTCAATTATTGGCATGCTGTTGATTTGCCTGGTCATTCTATCCTCTGCTAAGGCAACAGAAATGATAACTCTTTTTTTATTTTTTCCTTTCAAGCTTATTCCACTCTTCCCAAAGCATGTGCTCCATAGCCATCTGCCCTGAATTTCTCCCCATTTTTCCATGGTGTCCCAGATCTGAACCACCTTGCTCATTGTATCTGCTGCTAGATTGCTGATTCTGCTCTAGCTTGTTGTCAAGCAAAACCCTTCAGGACTGCCTAATGAGACAACTTCCTTCCAGAGCTCCAGACTGATTCTTCTGCAGAAGAGTCAAGAAGCTGGCTAGAGGTTAGCATTACATACCATGCAAACAGGACCACAAACATTCATCTGGCTCACATGGAGCTCTCCCAGCCAATGAAATTTCCATTATGAGCACTCCTGAAGCTCAACTTCCAGCCTCTCACGCTGATTTCTTTTCTAAAACATGGCAGCCTCCCTTCACAGGGAGAACACAACACGGTTGCTCTCTGTGAGCTCTCAGAAGGTCGGAGAGGACCTCAGAGCACTCCTTCATTTGAGTTTTTAATTTTTCTCTCACACAACTCATCTTATCTGGTGGACATCATGAAAAGATCCAAACGTGTCCGGCCTTAGCAATCCTCTCATGACTATGTAGGAAGAGTTAAGCCGTACCTACTAGAAATCCTCTCTAGACAACTGAAGCTATTCAACATTTCTGGAAGGCTTTCTCAAGCCTGGCTGGGCATGCCACACAGTTCTGGAGTGTTTGTTAATTGTTCAATGGCACTGTTGATTGAATGATGTCTGTCAGGCACAACTTTCCTCCCGGCTCTTCATCCTGCTTGGAGTTTTACTTCATCTACAAAAACTGCTGTCTTCACTGTCATGGCAACAGTGCCTGTCTTTGGGTGGGCACAGCAGAGCATTAGAGAGAGAAAATGCAACACCTGCTGTCCAAGAGAAAGTTCTGGATAATCGCAGGCAGGCCACCCACTTTGGCTCTGTGTCTATTTCCTTCTCTTTGGAATTAGAATAACACCTGCCCTCTGTAAACCAAAGAGCTACATATAACACATGAGAGGAACACAGATGTACAGAGCAGGGAAATAAAGCTTCTGGGCTTTATCTACGGCCCAAGAACAAAGTGCTTGTCAGCCCTAGAATTTATTTTTAGTCTTTATAGAGATCTATGACTGATCTTACAGGGTCTGAGGACTAACCCTCACTTTCAGGTTGTGGCCTTAAAGTCACATGACTGCTGATTGGAGGGATCAGCCTCGGAACCCAGGTGCAGAGATGACAAGGGCAAGCCAAGCACATGACAGTATATGGGTGATGGAAAGAAAAGAAGGGAAGGGTGGTGGGGGGGGTGGGGAGAGGGGGAGGGAGGGGAGAAGAAAGCAATCCCTCTCAGCTGGACAGTCCTATGCTTTGGGCTTTTGTCATGGTTGTGTGAGTGCCTGTTGTCATTTTATATCATTACTGGAAGAAAGCCTTTTGCAGAAATTGCTTAAAACTTCAAGAATTCTTGGGAGAGAGCAGTAAGATTAATGAAGCAAAGCTTCCCTACCTTATGCCAAGAACATCTCTGCTCCTTCACTGTGCTGGCCAGAACAAATATCTCCCCGCACAGCACAGAATTCAAAGACTGCAGACTCCAGTCTTGTATAAACTTATTTTAAAGGAAAAATAAAACTTGCAGCAGAGAGGATGCTAGTCTCCCCCCCCCCCCCCCCATCTACCGGGGACATTTTCTGCTATTCAAATGCTTTGTCTGAGTGTAACAAAGCCCCATCCCAAGCTCAAACCCTGTGTTCTTGACTTTCCAAACTCTAAACAATGGCCATGTTATGTCCCCGACTTCACTCTGTGGGGGAGCACAGAAGAGCTGGGGCAAGGCTCTGCAGAAATAACACTCTGAGAGATGCCCCTGCGGGTTCCTCTATGAGCAGCAGCAAACAAGAATGTTATTTCTACCTGACATCAATCCTACCAACCTGTCTGTGGAACCCATGCATGTGGATAGGGAGGGGGGCATGGTTCGCCTGTTTTCCAGGGAATGTAATAGCAGAAACATCATACTTTAAGCCTCCTACATCTCCATGGGAGCTCATGGTCAACTCAAATGGACCAAGAAGACTAAGAAATGAAAAAAAAAAAAAAAAAAAAAGGAATTTATGCTTAGAAAATTAAAACAGACTGCTCTTCCCATTTGCTTGGGATTTAGCACCAAAGTTCCAAGCAACCACACTACAAGATGTGTGTGACAGAGTTCCTTAAAGTCCTTGGTCCCCTAGGCTGAAAAAAATCAGTCAAGAGTGCTGATTATTATCATCAACACATAGCTCTCTGGTGTGGTGTATTGATCAGACCCTGCTGCTTATGGAAAGTACAGACTCAGTCACATTTCTGATATACCATCTACCTAAATACCGTATGGTGATGACCATTAAAACTGCACACTACAGTGCATTGGGACTGTGCTACCCTTATGGCTATAGAAAAACAGTGTGTTACTCTGCAGAATGCTCCCCAAGCATCTGCTTTATATTCTCAAAGAGAACCAGCTTATTAGACAGAAATCCACCACGAAGCCATCTACAACACCAGACCCCAAGAGTTTTCCCTGTTGTGCCCACTGGAGGCCTATTTTAAAATAGGCCACTTGGTCCCAAGCATAGACCTGGTGTATGAGATTAAGCCTATCTGGCTCCCACTGGCCTCTCCTGATGCTCTCCCAGATACCCCACTACTAGCCCAAGACCATGCTTCCCTTTCCTAGTGTGCTGGAAGAGGGAGGCAAGCCCCTGTTGACAGCATCCAAGCTGTGACATTTGTACATGCAGCAACTGCAGCAGGGTTGCACAAGCCAGCCACTGTAACAGCTACAGCTCAACAAAGCACTGATACAGGTGCAAGGGAGGCAAATGGGCAGGAAGGCAGGTCTCTACTCAATCAATTACTTGAAATATTAAGTTGTCCAGAGGGTAAAGACATGCATCAGTCAAAGGGCCCCCTCTGAGTGCCAGAGCGCATCAAGATCTGAGTGAAGTACCCTATGACTCCATAAAATATCACTTCAAAAGCCCTACCCAAGGTGCATGAGATGGAAACACCTGTTCCATCCTGCTAAAAGACAGATGAAAAGCACCATTCAGCCTTTGGCCTGTCTGCCAGCTATCCACAAACTCAAAGGATGAGTTCAGAGATGCAAGTGAGCAACAGAGCACATCAGACACACATGATTGCTCCAGCCACCTCAAGGGTCATCTTTGAACCACAAAAAAAAAAAAAAAAAAAAAAGAAAGAAAGAAAGAAAGAAAGAAAGAAAGAAAGAAAGAAAGAAACAAAGAAAAGAAAAATGAAAAATGAAAAAACAGGGGAACCCCTTTATCTTTATCTTGCTGCTGGGCCCATAGTCCATGCTGGTAAGACATGTGTCTCCAAAACATTTTCTTTGTGGCAGAGGAAGCAATGCCAAACATTAAGCCATGAACACATTCATGAGAGGCGGGGGGATCCAAATGAGGGCAGAGCTAAGGTTCTGCACCAAGGAAGATTCTGGAAAACTGGCCATAACTTTCAGGAAACTAAGGTGGCTCAAAATAGCGCTGCAGAGTGTTCTGAGATGTTCAAGCGGATGATCAGCAAATCTTTTCAGCTCACTTTGGCTTTAACTGTTTTTAGCTGAAAGACTGCTAAGGCAGGATGAGAAAGGTCTGTGGGTTTAGTGGGCTGGGGACTTTTTGTTTAGTCTTGTAGTTTCACTAAAAGAGCTGGCCCATCTTGCTCCGTGTTCTCCTTTCTTACTGAAAGTAAATTAGGAGCATGTTGCTTGCTAGATGGTAAGATGCTGCATTCTTTTCTCAAAAATTTCAGGCTTTACGATGTCATATTTAAATAGCAGCATGGGCCTGTCATGCAATCAGCCAAAAAAAAAAAAAAAATGCAATCCCTGGTTAAAATGTGAATGCTAAAAGTTTGAAAATGTCTAACTACTTCCCCAGCGCACTATGAATTTTAATTTCAGAGCTCCGAGCCTGGCTTATTTTATGATTTAAAAAAAAATTTTTTTTTCTTGGTCCTTTCTCTCTTGTGAGAGCTAACACTACACATCTTTGAAATCCCCCTATCACACCTTTCACAAACTTAAATCAACAATGATATGTTCAAAAATCTTTGTCTTCCCTTTGAAACTGGATGCAAAAAAGAAATCTCTCCTGTCGGTGGAGACAGCTGTGAAAGAGCGGGGAGCCTGCACATAGATTTCTTTAAACTTTTTAAACTGCTGTTTTTCTTTATCCCATTGGTATATCTGTGAGAATGTGTAGTCACTCCCCAGCGCTAGGTAGTGATTATCTTTGAAGGAGAAGGGCTGCAAGGTCATGGCCCCCCGGGATGGAAGAGCCTGGACCTCCACAAACTGCTTACTGTTCCAGCGCATGACCCGAGAGTCCCCGATGAACCGGGTGAGCGAAAGGTAGAGAGTGTTCTGCATTCGGAAGCTCTTCACAGCCAGCACATCCTCCATATTGGGGATGTCGCCATGGGGGACAAACTTCTTCGAACTTTTGTTCCACTGTAGGATAATGGGGACCTGGGAGCGGCTAGACAGGATGAGGTGTGACTTGCCATCGATGTCAACAAACTCTGCATCTGTGTCCCTGAACCACTCATGTAGAGACTGGTATGAGTAGAAGCCTTTGCTGTTCCACTTGTAAACTGTGGAGAGGCCTGCTTTCGAGCTGTCAGCAATGATGAAGAACGTCTCATCGTCAATCTCAAACAGCTCGATGTCATTGGGCTTGGAAATTCGAGACACTTCTATGTCTTGGAATTTGACAAACTTGGTCCAGCTCTCATCATATTTGTAAATGTGAGAGCCACCGAAGAGCTGGGCCACCACCACAAAAACCTGGTCATCGATGAGGATGGCCTTGCAGCCCACGATAGACTGGCCTGTGGCCAAGAGAAAGGGAAGCCATTAGTGTGGATGAAGAGAGTGTTAAGCACCCACCCCGCACACACATACACACATTGGGTTTTGCTTGCCCACAGGGAGCATCATGGTTCCTTGTAGACTTCAACCTAGACTAGCCAGATGACAATTTTACTTCTCGATACAAACCAAAAGAACTCAAAGCAGGAGCTGGAATAGAAACCTGGATAACAAATTGAGAGGGCAAATGTTTGTGTATTCTTCAAAGTCATACACAGAAACCTGACCTTCTTAGGGTTCCAACAAATGTTACGGTTGGTTGAAACAGTGAGCTTGGTCTCTTAGTGATGGTTTCTATTGCTGTGATATAAAGACCTCATGACCAAACTCAACTTGTGTGGGAAAGGCTTTATTCCATCTTACAGTTAGTCCCACATCACAATCCACCTCTGAGGGAAGTCAGGGCAGGAACATAAACAGAGAAGGACCCCGAAGACAAGAATTGGAGCAAACACCATGGAGGAGGGCGCTTACTGGCTTGCTCCTCATGGCTGACTCAGCCTGCTGTCTTATACCACCCAGGACCAACCACCTACCTAGGGGTGGCACCACCCACAGTGAGTTGACCCCTCTCATATCAATCACCGGTCAGGAGGATGCTGTACAGATGGCTGTACAGACATGCCCACAGGACAATCTTATGGATGTGTTTCTCAATTAAAGATATGGTCTTCTTGCAAGATATATTTAGGTTTGTGTCAAATTGACAAAAACCAAGCAGGGCAGTCATCAGGAACATGGGAAAGGCAAATAAATAAGAGGGCTGCAGGTGTGGTCTGAGACAGCCCAGCTGGCCATGGAAGAGGAAAGCCAGTCTTGGCCAAAGGCCCTCTCTGGGGACTGTACTAGCTGTTTTTGTCTTGTTTTGCTGTCAACTTGGCACAAGCTAGCATCATCAGAGAGGAGGGAGCCTCGATTAAGAAAATGCCTCTGAAAGATCTGGTTGTACACAAGCCTGTGGAACATTTTCTTAATTAGTGATCAATGGGGGAGGGCCCAGGCTATTATGGTGGTACCAACCCTGGCCTGGTGGTCCTGGGTTCTATAAGAAAGCAGGCTAAGCAAGCCATGATGAGCAAGTCAGTAAGCAACACTCCTTCACAGCCTCCGCATCAGCTTCTGCCTCCAGGTTCCTGCCCTGCTAGAGCCTGTCCTGACTTCCTTTGGTGATTAACTGTGATGTGGAAGTATGAGGCGAACAAACCCTTTCCTCCCCAACTTGCTCCAGTCATGGTGTCTCACCACAGCAGTGCTTCCTAGACAGGGGCCTGCACCAATTCCACTTTCTCCTACTAAGCTTGTCGACTGAATTGGTGGTTACACCTTTATATGTATTCTTGCACCAAAGACTTTTAATAATAACAGACTGAGGTATGGGTATAATAATTTTTATAAAAATGCTTCAGCTATTCTGGAAAAGGAATCACCC
Source organism: Phyllotis vaccarum (assembly GCA_033318265.1). Classification (NCBI taxonomy): domain Eukaryota; kingdom Metazoa; phylum Chordata; class Mammalia; order Rodentia; family Cricetidae; genus Phyllotis; species Phyllotis vaccarum. The sequence continues at coordinate 118,739,027 of JARWLC010000001.1, read as the reverse complement.
CAAGCCACCCCAGGACTGGATAACTAGAGATGTCGTAAGTCAAACCCCGGAAGTTCAGAAGTGGAGCTGGCTGCTTGCCATGGCTTGGTGGGTCTGTGCTCCACTCTAGAGAGTATACTTTGCTTTCACTTATCTCCTGTGTAGGGTTTGAGGAGGTAACTAGGTCACTAGTGACCAGAATTACCCTTACAAAAGAAACCCTATGGATCTTCTTCTGGCTTTAACCATGAGGAGGCTGGGGTGGGGTGTGACTGGACCCAAGGGCTGGATGTGAGTACAAGGACCTGAGGTCAAATCCCCAGGTCCTAAAATCCCTGTGCTCCTATAGCAAGATGTTAGGTAGAGACAGATGTCTATTTGGTGTGGAAGAAAGAGAAGCCTGCCTGGGACAGACAAACAATAAAATAGAATCTATTTCAGTCAAGACAGAAGCATGGAATGGATACCCAAGGCTGTCTCCTGACTCCCACAGATCCAATGTAGCACATGTCTGTCTCTCTCTCTCTCTCTCTCTCTCTCTCTCTCTCTCTCTCTCTCTCTCTCTCTCTCTCTCTCTCTCTCTCTCTCTCACACACACACACACACACACACACACAGCCTTGAAGAGTGATGTTGCACCAGACATTAAATCTTCCAGCGTCTTGATCTTGAATGTCTCAGACTCCAGAACTTGAAAAAGAAATTTTTGTTGCTTATAAGCCTTCTTGTAACAGCTGCACCAAGACAGTAATATTGAAAGCATTGTTCCATACAACAGCTGGAAGGTAGATGCAATCCATGAACCCATAGACAAAGAGATAAACCAGCTATGGTCCACGAACACCAGGAACAGTATTCAATCTCCAAAAGAAAGCCTGTTGCATACTGCAACATGACTGACCTAGAAGACATTCTGCTAAGTGGGTGGAGCCAGCCCTAAAAGGACAAAGCTGTCTGTCTACCTGCAGAAGGGGTCACAGGCATAAAGACTGGGAAGGGGGTGAGCTGCAGTTTAGTAGATGTATTGTGAAAGAAACATGAAGACTGGACACACACAATAGCACTGTACCTAACACCACAGCACAGTACATAAGAAGCAGCCAGGATGGTGAGTTCTGCACTGTGTGTCTCCATGGTGGGGTCCCCAGGGTCTCTGGAGACATCAAAGGGTGTGCAAAACTTGTCAGAGCAGAACTCTTAGTGTAGGTGCTGGCACACAGGGGTGTCATATAAGCGAAGTAACTGTTGTGATAATCATGAAATGCCCCCCACCCCCTTACTGCTTGCCCACAGTTCAGAAATGTCTGTTATTTACAGTGGTCTGAGACCCAGCTCAGGTGTCACAAGGACCCCTGCTTCTGCTCTGCTCTGAGTCACCACTGCCATGCACTTCACACTGAACTCCCATCCCCCACCAAAAAAGGCCACCCAGCAAGCTAGAGGACCACTTAGTGATCTCCAAGATCACTGTCCCTCCCTCAAGACCATTGCAAGTTTTGCCTTTTAATTTTCTTGGTAATCTGACCAAAGTTAATTAGGTGTGTAAATTACAAGGATAATGACCCAATTTCTGTCCTGCAGATTAGCTTTGGGGGCAAAGGGAATCTGGCTTTCTGAAAGGTATTTACTTTTCTCTTTCATGACTTGCTGGGACCTGACCCTGTGCCTTTGTTTAAAACAAACTCCTGTATTGTTTTTCTGAATGCTTGCTCACTCACAAAGTAATAACAGGCAATGCTTAGAAAGTGGGCTCTTGTAACAGGTACTATCCTAAGCACTTTTGCATACCTATTCACTCTTTCCAGTTACCACTGGAGGCAGGTATGACTGTTACCATCACGTTCATTTTAAAATGAGGCACAGAAGGGCCAGCAACTTATATAAGTAACAGAGCCAGTTTGTAGTAGTACCTGGGTTTTAAATCTAAGTCACCTATACTCCATCACCAAAGTGCCAAAAGACACACACACAAATAAAATCTATTTATGATGCAACCCAAAAGCCTCTTAATATATTTCTTTCATCTTTAATCCATGTATTAGTGTGTATATATACCTATATATGCTTCTTTAAAAACATTGGGGCTTATATAATATACATGCTTTTTAAAACCAACTTCTGTATGTATGTACATGTGTATGTATATGTATGTGCATGTGTGTACATGAACATTCAGAGACCAGAAGACAAGCTTGGTATCATTTTTCATAGCAAGTCCCAGGTATCTCCTGATCTCTCTGCTTCCTCAGTGCTAACAGTAGACACAGGAAGCACCAGCTGCTTTTTTTTTTTTTTTAAATGTGGGTTCTGGGGAGCAGACTCTGCTCCTCATCCTTGCCAGCAACACAATCTCTCAAGCCCCAGAACCTACTTTTTTTTTTAACTGAAATCCTATATTATCAGCCACCTTCTACAGCTGGACTTAAGAACAAAATACTATACGATGGAGCTGAAGAGGTGGCTCAGATGAAGAGCATTCTATATTTTTCCAGAGGACCCAGGTTTGGTTCAAAGCAGCCACATGGCAGACATCTGTAACTCAACTCCCAAGAGATACTATGGCATCTTCTGGGATTTGTGGTCACCAGGAATGCAAGTGGGGTATACATATATACAAGGGACAAAGCATCCACACAAATGAAGTTTAATAAAACTAAAAAACAAAAAACAATACTATACAATAGGATATGGCACAAATGCACCAAATCCTGTCTAACTAATCCTCTACTGTCGGACATAGCACAGTAATTATTGATATATGGCATGTTTCTTTTCACATATTGTTAGACATGCTTTGAAACCATCTGGAAGTGTTCTCAGCTGTAAGAATCTGCTAGGATAAATGTTGGGTGCCTTTTTGAGGCTTTAGGGCACGAACTGCCAAAATACTCAAGAACTCCCACCCTACAGACAGCAATTTTTAATTCAAGCTTCCTTTCCCTCCTGGGGGAGGCTACAGAGGTCCCTATGTTGGGGGGGGGGTGTCTTATAAGTCTGTTTGTCCTAGAGAAGGTCTTCAACCCCACTGTCCAAGTGACTGGCCTGCAGATATATCAACAGCAAGAGATTGTGTGTGTGTGTGTGTGTGTGTGTGTGTGTGTGCGCGCGCGTGCGCGCGCACGTGTACACACACTCATCTGTCTGTCTATTAGTGTAGGAGCAAAGATCACAGGTTGGAACATGCAGAAGACACAAAACAATAAAAATAACAAAAAGCAAGAAAGCTGAAGGATGATGAAAAGAAGGAGAGGAAGCAGCATACGGTGGTGTTAACATGACCACTGGGTTTCTCACCTGGAGATAGAGGAACACCTTACCAGGGCCCGAGCAGAGAAACTGGGGGCCTCTCTGATTCCTCAGGGATCCCATCTAACAGGCACAGATTGAGTACACACTGAGGAGCTCCTGCTGACTTTAGAGTCACTCTATGACAAAGCAAGGTGATGAATGAGGAAGATCCATCCCAAGGAGGGGAGAAGCATCTGTGCTCTCTCCCTTGGTTCAAGGCTAGTAACTCTACCTATGGCTTTGCTTGTCCACCCACACCAGAAGATTTTCACACCAAGCTAAACTTCTCCTATCAATAGATAAACATTGCTCTGCCTGAAGAATTCATTATTACACAGTTTCTACCAGTTCTGGGGTTTCCTGTGCCTATATAAGTCTTAGAAGTCTGAACTGAAGTCAGAAAGTTGGAGTCTCTGATGGAAGGAGAGTGGGTTCCATTTCATCTGTAGTAGGCAAAGCTACCATTGACCTCAGGCTCTGCCCATTACACAGGTTACCCATTACATCTTTACCAGACTGCCAAGTCCAATACTACACTAATCCCATTTGAAACAGAAGCCATAAATATCCCACTGTACAACAGAAGCATGTGAACATTAATGAACTTGTCCAAAAACTATGTACCCACCCACTAGAACACAGCTGGCTCAGAGGAAGTACCCAAGTAATCTTTATCAATGAAGGAAGGAAGGAAGGAAGGAAGGAAGGAAGGAAGGAAGGAAGGAAGGAAGGAAGGAAGGAAGGAAGGAAGGAAGGAAGGAAGGAAGGAAGGAAGGAAGGAGGAAGGATTTGAAGTCATCACCAATAGGAGAGTTAAAAAAGATCCCTGACCAAGAGAATACAATCTGCGGGATAGATGGAGACCTACCATTCCAGCTGGGCTGGATCAATCACTTTGGCTAAGGAGCACCTGTAGGGAGGAAGACTCACCTTAAGCCATACTAAAGAGTTAGGCAGGGGCAATGAGTCCTTTAATGAGATTTTTCTTTTTCAGAATCCCTACCTTTCATGCAGAAGCTTACAGATCCGGACCACAGCCAAGTGGGTTCATAAGTCTGCCTTATCTTCTGCATTATTCAGATAAGTGTCTAACTTTTCCTTTTGTACCCCTTCCTAAGCCTCCTTTCCTGAACACTTCGGGCTTCTCTCTGCTTCCTTACTCTCTCTAAAGCTTCCCTCCCTACCATGTGGCAGCTTGTTACCTGGGTCTGACAGTACCAGCCTGAATGGCCTGGTTTTCCCTTCTCTTTCATTCCATCCCCACCTCTAGGCAGCTGATGAGATTTAGTTGTGTGCCCTGTGCTTTTCCTTTTAATACTAATAAAATTGCCTTTGTGCTTGCATCTGAGTTCATTCTTAAAGCCTTTTATTAACAAGACAAAGAACCCTAAAGGGAAAGCCCAGCTTCCCTCTGTGAGCTGCATGAGTGGCAGGGCAGATAGACACAGTGCTATCCCTTTCCAGCCTCATCCACTCGGGTCAAGGACACACTTGGAGATAGGGTCTGTCCCTGAATGAATAGAGTAGGTCACTTGTAAAGCTGCATGCATTGCGCTGATGCACGGGCAGAAGCCAGCACACACATCCTCCACCAAGCTCCAAGCCCCAAACCATGGAGCAAACTCCATCAGGATATTAGGATCTTCTTACATCCAAGGTTCTCCATGCAGAGCCACAATGAGTCTGTGCTTCCAGATCCCGATCTCTGGACAGTAAGCTCCACACTAGAAGGCCAGGTGGCTGTGGCAGCCGCAGCTAGCTCATCTGAGATGGCATCTCCCAAGCATCAGAACTCATGATTACACTCATTAGTAGCCTGTCCCCCAGGAGTGAAACGCCACTGTTTCTGACTACGTATGTCCTTGAATTTGCTGTGTAGCCACTTATGCCTGAGAAACTCTTAGGATCTTCCCAACCCAGAATTTCTACCACAGTACACTCTGGAGAAACAGTTGAATGCCTCCTGGAGCCTGGGTAGGAAATCTCTCAGAGGACAATGATCAGGCTTCCAGAGTGCTGTTTCTACAGTCAATATCAGTCATACTTGGAAAGCTGAGGAGACTGAAGAATTGTTTTGATCTTCATTTTATCCATTTACTTAAAGAGCAAGTAGTTAGTTCATTTTTAGTGTCACTAAAACCCTGGGAACCCACAGCAGTGGCACCGACAGAAACCAACAGCCTGAATTTATGATGGTCCATTCTTGTTGCTATGTTTTTACTAAGTGTGAACAGTGAGCATCAGGACTCAGCAAGGGAGCAAGCAGTGTGTGTGTGTGTGAGTGTGTGTGTGAGTGTGTGTGCGAGAGTGTGTGCGTGTGTGTGAGTGTGTGTGTGTGAGTGAGTGTATGAGTGTATGAGTGTGTGTGAGTGAGTGTGTGAGTGTGTGTGTGTGTGGGGTACATTAGTTAATAACCAGCTTAACAAAAACAAAGCTGTGGCTTAGCTCTGGTAGACAGGCTGCCTTAGCTATGCAGGATCATGGGATTCCCATGTGATTTCTTACCATGGAAGGAAGATACTTTTCACCTTTCTTATGGAGTCCTCATCTCTTTTCCAAAGGGACCACCACCAATGAGAGATTACCACCTGATATTCTGTTATCACCAATATCTGACCCTATGAAGAACATCTTCGAGTGACCATCAGTAGGGGCTGAAATGTGATCCCCACCTATCATCAAGCTAGGGCATCAAGCCTTCCCTTGGTTATAACATGAGATGCTTCCTTTCACAACATACCTGTGATGTTGTCGTAACTCCGGAAATTCATTTCTATGTGGTCCCACTCCAGCACCATGCAGTTCTCCATGCTGGGCTGTGCGATGGCCACATACACATCATTCTTGGAGTTGAATGTGTCTACTGATACTGACTGGTATGGCAGAGTCTGGTGAACGACGAAATCTGAGAGCGGGATTAAGAAATAAATAACAGTTCACAAACACCCTTGTAAGCATTCTACCTGTCGTTCTCTCTGCTTCACATCATCAGCGTAGGTACCTGAGGAGGAACAGGAGGGGAGGGCAGGCCACTTCCTTGACCTGCCTTGTGATACATTTTGCTCTTGGAGATTCTGCAAAATGGGACTGTCTGGCCAGTGGAGTTTTGGATACTGCTTCCCAGAGACAGTGTCACAAGTTACCAACAAGGTCTCCACTGTCTAAGCAAATCTGGGGACCTAGCTTTCAGAAAGCCAGGCCAGAAAGGAGGCTGCAGGGAATTCAGAAAGCTGGCATGCAAATTATTTTGTGACAGGGCATGCTGTGTTCTAGGAAGTTCTGAGAATACAACAATTCTATCTCCTTCAAAGCAGCTCATCCTGGAAGGAAGCTGGCTTAATATGGCTTGATGTACCACTTTTCAAACTTACACGAAATTAGAGATCTTGTGACCACCTGTCATTTACAGATTCCCCTATTGGGAAACAGCACCTCTGTAGGCCATAGCGAGTACTACACTTCCAAACAGGGCATGCAGTACTTAGGTGAACAAAGACTTTCTGCAGGGTCTCAGAAGGGGTCTTATGAAGGACTCTTGGGGAAGCTGGGGAAACCTAAATGAGCCCCCTGGATAGTGGACTTAGAGTGTCTGGTGTCTGGGCATCACGACACAGCAGCAAGAAGGCAATAAACTGTAGGAACATGTACAGCACAGAGACATGGGTACTCCTAGGGACTGAGTGCTCCTCCCCACACTGAGCCTGTAAGTGGAAGTTTAGGTATGGCACAGAATTGCCAAAGGACAGTGGGGGCATGCCCACAGAGCTAGCATGTATAGCTAGTATAACAGGGCCAGTGGAAATCTAGGGAAGAATTTATTTAAAACGCGTGCACACACACACACACACACACACACACACACACACGGGGGGGGGGGGGGGGGGGCATGTGGCACATGTGTCTAATTCCAGTCCTCAGGAGGCAAAAGCAGGCAGATATCTATGGGTCCAAGGCCAAGCTTGTCTACATATCAAGCTCTAGGCCAGTGAGGGCCATACAGTGAGAACCTGTCTTAAAAAACAAAACAAAACACAACAACAACAACAAAACCCAAAAGACAAAAACCCACAAAAAAAATGGTCAAACAAAACAAAACAAAGCAGTTCTTCCGGCCAGAAATGCTCCAGTATGTACACCCCTTGGTTATGCATCCAGGAGGAGACTGTGGCTTTGTCCAGCTCTTTCTCACCCAATCCTTAACCATCCTCACTCAAAGTTTATGTCAGCAGCAAGGCCATGTTTAAGTCTTAGTCACATGACTCCAAACAATAGCAACAGAGTCCAATTTGGAGACATTGCCTTGTCGCATGAGCCATGCATCAAGGGAGCCCAATCAATAGAAAAGGGAGGAAGGGTAATAGCTGGGCAATAATAGAGGTGGCAAGAACGAGGCAGGCATGAGAAGAGTGGGAGAAGAGAGTCAGGGCTCAGGGGACAAGGATTCTGTGAGACACTAGGAAGAGCACTGGACCTGGAGGCAAATGGCCTGAAGCTATCTCCTTAAGACCTAGGGTTAGTTACTTCCAGGTCTCAGTTTATTTGCCCTAAGATGAGGTAAGGAGGCTGTCCCTCTCAGTTCTGTGGCAGGGACAGATTAGATCATGGGAGCTTAAAATGTCCACCTCATAGCTCAGCACACGAAGAATAAACATCAGATTCAGACAGTCTGTCCCACCTCTGTGTCTATGTCCTGGCCATCTTTGTGGGGAAGGTGTCTGTTTAAATAACATTTTGCTGAGTTGATTCTTGATGTTCTAACCTTGAGGAAAATGACATAAGCTCTCTCTGCCTTCCTATGGGGTGAGGATGTAAGGATGTATACATCTGCATGCACATGAGTATCACTTAGCCTAACACAAAAGGAAGTTCCAAACACCTTCTCTTTAAGAGGTGTCTCACCCTCATTTGGAGTACACAGTAAATGTTTAATACATTTTTCTTACATTTAATGGGTGGACATAGTCTTAAATCAAATCTGTTGTGGAGGCTGTGGGTGACAGACAGGAGGCTGACTACAGTGGGCAGGTTCTATGAGAATGGGGAGAGTTTTGTCACTGGGAACTTCTGAAGTCCAAGATAGAGGTGACGAAGGTTAATGGAGAGGTAGATGGTTCGAGTGGACAGGGCCCCACATCCCAGCAGAGAGCAAAGAGTCCAAGGGAAGCCATCCTTAGAGGTCAAGCAGATTGAGCTTCCTTGTGATTGAAGGTGGAAGATGGAACCTCCATTTGTAAAGTTATGGTGTGAGGCACAGCATCCAGCCCATGCCACTAAGCAAGGATTTTATTTATGCAAGCTGACAGTAGCAAGCTCCCTGTTGAAAACTTATGGAAGATGCCCAATGGCCTCTAGCCTGCTCCCAACATACATACTCCAGGCCACCCCACCAAGAAATAACTGCCAAGCTAGTGCAGAAGGCAATTAGTGTGTTCAAGGCTGCTTATGTTCAAGGTGGGTGAACAGGAAGGAAGGAGGTAGCTCCTGCAGGCTCCCTTCTTGAGATCTAAAATATCGAAAATGTAGCTCTTTTCATTTCAGAAGAGATGGTGATAAGCTCCTCTGCATTTGGCTGTTTTACGTTCATCATGGAAGCCAAGGCTCTGAACACTCCCTGACATCTTCAGTTCCCATGGCTGCTAGCTCTCATTTTTCTCCCAACCATGCTTTCAGAAACATAAGCCATTGAGTTAGAATGTGTGGGCTCTAATGTAGAATAAAAGGTTTCCACCTTTATGGGGGAACCCTGAAATATAAAAGATCTACCAGAATAGGGACTGGAGAGATGGCTCGGTGCTCAAGAAGACTTGCTGCTCTTGCAGAAGACCTGAGTTCAATTTCCAGCACCCATGTCAGGCGGCTCACAACTGCCTGTAACTTCAACTCCAAGAGATAGCACCCCCTCTGCTGGTCTCTACAGGTACCAAGTATGCACCAATCCATAAGCACGTACACAATTAAAAATAAAATGGAAATTTTTTTTTGTTTGAAAAATAGTTCTACCAGAATACAGAACTTGTTATACAAATCAAGCTTCCATGGCTCTGTTTTAATTTATTTTTCCAAATTAAATTTGTTGTTTCATAATATTTCCTATACACTGACTATCTGGCACGACACAGACTTTTAATCACATAAATGACTAATCCTTCATAGAAGACAGAGATCCCTGCTCCCACCATCAAAGGAAAAGGAAGAAGTGGCTAAGGGGCAGTGACTAAGATAGGCATCTATATGTTCTGGAGAAAAGCACTAGACACATTTTAATACCTTTTCTTATGCACATCTGAACTGGACTTTCACAAAGCCAAAGGCACATTTATTGTAGAGAGACCTCAAAGGACCCACATACCGAAATGACATCAATTTACTAGCGTTAAAATATTAATGGTACATTCTGCCATGAGAGCCACATCTTCCATTCACATCAGATCAAGTTCACGATGTCAGTGGGTCTCTTGCAATCTCGGCCTTCCCCCCATTGGAATCCATAGATTTTACATAGCTATTTATAGAACTTGCAGAAAATAAATTATACATGATGCAGAGCCTATGGGGAGAGAGAGTGCACATTAATGCATTATTTCTCTTTGCATTTTTATCAGCCTGAACAAGGGAAGCTAGCAGGACAATTAGGATGCAAAACTCACTCCCTCCAAGGAATTTAGTGAATTATCCACCTAACATGGGATCATCGGTGGGTAACAGGAATCTCTGCCTGGTTAAAAATAGACTCGAAGGGGAGGGTGTAGAAGAATTGTGATTAATCTGAAGAGCTGAGGCAGCCTGGTCGCTGCATGCTCATTACTCCCCTCTGTGGAGAAACAGCATGGTAACAATGCCTTCTTCTCCTGGGCCAAATAGGGAGAGATCTGAGCTTGGAGAAAGATGGCTTCCTCCAAAGTAAGGAAGCCATAAAGTGAGCCTGAGCTCTCTCTCTCAGTGAGTCCGGCTCTCCACCCTGCAGGCACCCTCTCACATGTACCTCCTCTAGCCTTTGGTAAAGCACCAGGGGCCAGGACTTGATATGAGCAGAAGACAGGAATGTCAATACCCTCACAATGTATTGACTACACACTGATGTGGCAGGGAGAGTATCTGGGGACAGGCCATCTTGTTGTGCCATCACCCCATGTACAAAAATCTTGGAGCAGAGCAAGCGTGGTCATGATCCTTAAGATGACAGACAGAACTGAAAGCTACTGTTACTGAAAGCTCCATCTGGACTTTGCAAAGGAGTAGGAACTTTGATAGCAAAGACAATAAACCCAAGAGATGGCCCAACTGTGTTGGAGGACTCACATTGTCCCCATGGATTCTGAGACTCAGGTCCTGGCTACTCCAGTTCAAAGCCATCTCCTTTCCAATGACTATTTTCAGTCCCAAAACACAATTAGAACCATCCAAAAGGCCCTGAGGTCAGCAATCCTATTTTCTTGTATAAATGATGCTCTGTTCCCAGAACTTTCTATAAGCCTGTGTCATCTTCTCAGAAATAGGTACTGTGACCAGGTGCGAACAGAATGATGGGAAATGCCAATCTCACTGAAGAGTTTAGAGAACGCTCTATAAAAGAATTGAAGGAAAGGCCAAGAGAAGCCTCAGAAACCTATAGTACAGCATTTAATATCAAATAGTCTTGAATGGCACCGTTTTGTATAAATGCCATTGACCATGACCTCTGATTTATTGCGCTGGCTTGATAGCATAATAAACAATCTCTTAGTGGCCAGGCTGGGTAAAGGGTACCTGCCAATCACACAGTTGAATATAACCCCACTCCGTGGTGCAAGTCAAGGCTACTTCCTTGAAATTTCCAGTTTCCCATAAAAGAGCCGAACTTGTGAGTCTCTAGTTGCAAAAACACATGAGCACATGCACACAAACACCTGGAATTCATTTCCACTTGATGAGTTTTGGCTTGTTGGGAAGGGATTAGTAGATTTTGGCCTAGATATGATACCTTGTTCTTGGGATTTTTATGTGCTCGGTGACTCTTTAACTGTTTTCTGACTTCTTATCCCCACTGTTCTTCTTGACAAGCCTTCAGGCTTTGTAGATAGCAACTCCTGGCCTCGCCGTTTATTTCCACAAACATAGAAAGCTGGCTACACACTGTGGATTGATCCTCTCTCCTTGAAAATCTGGCTTCAGAAGCACTAGAAACCTGCTTGAGCCTTTCAAACGGAGGTACCCCCTACCCTCTACCTGCAGGGACCTGGAGGTAGTTGGCATTTTAATTTTTTCTATAACCTCAAAAATGTGGAAATGGAAACCCTGAGGTGGTCTCTGAAAAAACAAAGTCAAACTACCTTTACAGTTTTCTCTCAATGTGAATGTTTTTCTTCAGCAACCATTTGTCAACTTCTATACCCTACTTTGCCACAGGCTATAATTTCCCTAGTTATCTCTTCCTACTTGAAATGGAAAATAACTTATAGATATAAAAGTCTGGTATTAAACTTATAATAAGTATCATCTTACTAAGGGGCAAAAAGCCAGCAACAGCAAAAATATCCAGACTTTTCTGCACTGGCTTTCTTTGAAAGGCAGGGCAATTTGAAGAGGATCTCACGCTAAATTCTCAAATCTGTATATCAGTCTTTAAAGAAAGACAGATGGGCAAGCTGTGGAGCTAGCTCAGTCAGAAAACTTAAGTTTTTTCCTCAGAACCTACATAAAAAAGCTGGACGTAGTGAGGTGCACGTGTAAGCTCAGTGTTGAGGAGGCACAGACAGGCAGAGCTGAATCAGCAGCTTTCAGACCATGAGAAATGCTGCCTCAAAAAAGCAATCCTGAGGAATGGCACACTAGTTTCACCTCTGGCATCCATATACCCATGACTGCACACACATGAACATGTGCACACACTTGGAAACAACACACACAATTAGAGAAAAAAAACAGTATTGGAGCACTTGGGTTTTACAAAGAATCAAAATTAAAACAGTCTTGGTGAGAGAAAAAAAACAAACTTGTAATATCTAGCCCTTGGGAGGATAAAGCAAAACCATTGCCTCAAATTCAAGGCCAACCTGCTCAACATAACAAAAATTAGGCTAGCCTGAGCTGCATAGCAATACTCTGTCACAAAGTATGTGTGTGCGATGGTGGGCAAAGGATGAAGAAAAAAATTAAAAGTAAAGCCAATGGAGCTAACAAAATTCTTCTAACTGTTGATATATTTTCCTAGACAAATTGATTCATTTCTTAAACATTTCGATGACATAAGTCATTTGTATGTGCGTGTGTGCATGTACACCGCATCTTAGGTCAGAAGACAATTGGTAGGAATCAGTTCTCTCTTCAGCCACATAGGTCCCAGGCACTGAACTCAGGTCACCAAACTTGGTGGCGAGGGTCTTTACTCAATGAGCCACTGGTTCATTTCTCTTAAAATCCTTCCACTTCTTCTAAAATGACTGTGATAGAATATGTCTACATTGACTTTATACACAGTTGGCAGTCGACAAGGAAAACAAAGAATTCCTCTACATGTTCATGTCTGAGGATAGAGGTTCTGCCTACCTGTGGTGGTACACTCATAGTCAAAGCTCGTGACATCATTGAGCTTCTTCTCCTGGTATTCCGGGGGGCCAATACACAGCACATCAGACACGGTGGAATTTGTCATCTTCAGCCATAGATACAACCATTTGGCTTTACAGTCACATTCAAATTTATTACCCCTTAAGTCCCTAAAGGACAAAACATAAATACATGCACAGGGAAGCAGACATGTTTAGTATGTTTTGGTAGTAATATGAAACACTGGGGTTATTCATAGCCATCTGATACATCTAAAACAATCAAACTATGGAATTTTTTTCAAAATAATTGTGCTTCATGCACATTGTTTCCTGTTCTTATTGTTATCCTTATTGAGTATGTCTTGATGCAGCAGGTTTAATTAAATGGCATACAGAGAGTTCTCAAAGATGAGACATCATCCTTCTTAAAATTGTCTTGTGCAATGATGGAGGTGGGAAGGGATGGTAGGACATTCCAATATAAGTTCTGATAAATAAAAACAGGATGTAATAAGAACATTCCAGGTCTTGTTAAATTGCATCCATTACAATATGCTGCAGTCAGTGTTTCTAGGGAAGCTTGAGAAGGCAAAGCAGATAGAAAGACTACACACACCAGAGACTGCTCATCTAGCAAGCCTCACTGTCAGTATCAGACACAGGGTACAGTATCTAATGGCTGAATCCAACACAAGACAATACGCACAGTTCCTTGGTGTGTACTACTCTGAGAACACTAGTCAAGAGCAAAAGGATTTGAAAGATAGTTGATTGGGCCCTGTGGTCAGTATACACAAACTTAATTGGCATTACTTACAGTTCAATCAGAGAATCTAGATCACTGAAGACGTCCCTTGGAAGTGCTTTAATGTGGTTGTTGGCCAAAGAACTAGAAAAAGAAAGTCACATTTTACTGTGGTTACCACCTTCCTGCCAGTCATTCTGAAGTTCCATTAAACACATCTAATGATTCAGGGAGAGCTCTGAGGCTCTGCATCAAAACAAGCCTCAATCCATGGCTTTGATCGTCAACACTGAGTGAAAGATACAAGCTCCATTACACAAAGGCAACTGGATTCCAATGGAAGCTTTTTGTTTTGAAAATAAGCACTTTATTAAGCTCTTTATTCACAGTGATTAAACTACAGATGGCTTCTCTGGTTCTTGGAATAAAAACCAAGGTTTCAGGCCAGGCCTCATTGAGCAATACCTTAAATCCCAGCTCTTGGGAAGCAGAGGCAGGTGGATCTTCATGTGCTTAAGGCCAACCTAGTGTATATAGTGAGTTCCAGGCCAGCCAGTCCTAGACAGTGAGACCCTGTCTTGGAAAAGGGGGGGGGGGTCGCAAACATGCCAAGGTCCCATTTCATGGTGTGTCAGAGTCTCCATAGTCTAGGAACACCCCCCCCACACACACAAATTAGGTGAGACTTCCCATACACTATTCAAATCCAGCCATGTATAAATTCTTTAACTTTATTGTAAGATGGTCATTTGCAAACTATGTTTTAATCATTTGCTTGCTTCCTGACTAGGGACCTTCCTGACACTAAAGCAACAGAGACGTCTGTCTGTCCATGGTTCTATCTCACTCCTAGAACAGTGCAAAGAGAATATGAGTGTGCTATTTTCAAAAATGAATGAGTGAATGAAGGAACAATATGAAACTAACAATAGAAGGTGTATAACCTTTCCCCAAGAAGTGCACAGTCCACCAAAGTGTATCTGATCACCTGTTTCTGAAATGGACACAGTAAACACTCTTTTCATGAAAACACTCCACTCTAACACACTAGGATAACGTAATCAAATCTCAGTAAAGTGAATAACTGGTTGTGATCAATTTTATCTTCTCATTAACCAAGGCTGATGAGAAATCATTTCCCTGTGTCTTCGTAGTGTTGGAGAGGTTTCTGAGATGCTAGTCCACATCCACCTCCAGCTACAGGAGATTATTATGAGGAGCATCAACTCCTGTTGATTCAGGATTCTGCAGTGCCCTGTTGCCAGCCAGATGAGGATGGATACCCAGAGTTCAGTATCCCTTGAGGGAAGATGTTGAGTGTGGAAACAATGTGCATCAAGTCTATGCTTTCCCCAGATACCAAACACTGTTGTAAATTGGTCAAGAAATGGCTACCTTTTTCTAGAGTTTTCGTCTACTCATTGAGTATAAATTGCAACATGTATAAATGATAAACATGTAGGCAGTTTATAAACTATGTATGAAGTGAGTCACACCTAGTCATAGCACAGTCTTGGCCTATCCCGGAATGATAGTTAAATAAATGAGTACTTCTTTTTACAGTCAGTGGGGATGTAGTAGAAAGTCTAAGCTCCTTTTTACTCTGAACATTCTTTCTTCAAATACCAAGAATGGGAAGGTGAACAGTTTCTAATTATTCTTCTTACCACTCTGGCAACCATAAATGAAATAGAACACCATTTCATGAGCTATTTTACTTTGCTTTTCTTAATGAGGTACTTACACAATTTTTTGATGTGTTAGGAAATAAGCTGATTTTATATAATCACATTGAACACACACTGGGGTAACTTTTGGGAAAAAAATTAAGGGGGCGTTTGTTCTGATTTGAAAAGCAAAGAAATGCAAAAAACAAACAAACAAACAACAACAACAAAAAACTTCAGCTAAATGTCATTTAATTATTCAGCTAAAATTATGTGGCTGCCTAGAAGCTGTTGAACTGAAATGGTGATAGAATCATTAGATATGGAATGGCCAAAGCAAGAAAACAAACCAACTCCACGCTTGCAATTTAGGTTTCAGAAGCCAGCCTTATTTTTATGAGCTATCTCCCCATGCTAATTGCTTAACATTAACATCTTCCTGTCCATTTCATTCTGTCTACAAACCCAAAGCACTTACTTCACTTCTCAAACTATTTAATAGCTTCCTGTCCCCTGGGTTCTATAAGACCGCTGGAAAACAAATGTCCTAGATTTTAGTTACAGATTGGCACTGCTCTCTCCATGCTTTGGAACCCAACTCATGCCCTAATATGAATGTGGGTAGCTAAGTGTTGGGAGAGTTCACAAAAGGCCAGCATCAAACATTTCATTTAAATGACAAGATTTTGGGCAGTGACTTCCCTAAGAAAGTGAGTGAATTTTGGAGCTGAGATTTTCTCTATGTGAGAAGTTTAAAGAGGAAATAGGGGCAAGTTCCATCTATAGATAATGTGCAGGTTCTGCTTGTAGCCAGTATTTAATATCAACGCTCCTTCTTCCCAACTGTTGGAACCCACATTTATCTGCCTCAGTTGTTCCTCTCCAGAGAGCCACATCTAAGCTTTCAGCAGTCTCTGTATGGATACTCAAATGGCCAAGAAAATTTATCAATCTAGAGAGAAAATCAAGACTTAAAAATATGTATTTATTTGTATTTTATATACATTGGTGTTTTGCCTGCATGTATGTCTGTGTGAGGGTGTTGTGTCCCCTGGAACAGGAGTTACATACAGATAGTTGTGAGATGCCATGTTGGTACTGGGAATCAAACCCAAGTCCCCTGGAAAAGTGAGCAGTGCTCTTAACCACTAAGCTATCTCTCTAGCCCCAAATTAAGACTTTTTAATTATTGGAAGAATGGGATAGTATTGTCATTGAGGAGAAAGAGAAAAATAATGATGATGACGATGATGATGATGCCAGCCATATCCTTGGCATTGGCATTTACTGTAGGGAATAGGGCTTTGGTCTTTGTAGCCAAACATCATAAGCTTATTACGTACATCAACCATACACAGTCAGTATGTAATCATCATTATCTTGATAATGAGGACACTAAGGGTCAGGAAGGCTACATAATATCAATAAGTGATGACCTGGAATTTTGAACCCAAGCCTGAAACCTCGGTCCATGGGAGGTAAGGGCTCTGGCATATATGTTGACTGAGAGAAGTCTGCACTTCCACAGAAAGCCCAAAAACCCTAGAACAATAATGTCAACAGGACACGCATGTTCCTAGATGCACTGTGCTGACAAATATGTTTCAATCTCCCACAGCTGCTCCCTCTCTCCTTACCCTCCAGCCCTCAGCTTAGGGAGGGCTTCTGCTTGGTGGCTCCAGCACCCAGGCTCACTGGCAGACGCCTTCACCAGGATCATTATGGCTTAATGAGAAGACTTTTAAATGACTATGTCCCTTCACTATGGTCAGGGTTACACTCAAAGGTACCACCATCCCTGTCCAGCACCTCCAATTTCCTCAATTCACTTTTTCATCATAAACAAGGTGACTATGAATATAGGAACCGTCATCCTCATCAGACAAAAATTATCTATTATGCAAAAGCCCAAGTCTTGGCAATTAAATGACCCCTCCTAAGACAATGTCTGGTTTTGCATTTTCACAAACACAGCCATTATTTCTTTTCAATCTTACTAATGTTTCTAAATCTATGTGCTTGCTTCATTCTGAGTTGCAGATCAATTCAGATCAATTCCTTTTTCCCCCTTTGGTCTCTGGCAAGCTAGTAAGGAATTGGAGAGCTTAGTGAAACTACAGATTAACATAACAGACTCTCATCTTAATGGGAGGACACTGATGTCTCTAGGCCACTTTACCCTTTACCTGATGTCCTTCACTGAGTCTCTTAAATCTCAATTCCTAATTCTGAAGAATGGGAATTATTCAGAATTATCATAAAGCACAGAGAAGGCCTTTGAGTACCAAGCCTGGCACCTGGCACCAAGTGGGTATAAGAAACATGATCCCACCTCCTCCATGAGAACAAGGCCCTCATAGCACTGAAAGTTTCCCATGTCACATGAGTCATATGGGTCCCCATGGTGACATAGGGTGGTAGAGAGCAATGTGTAGTCTTAACAATGAATGTTGTCTGGAAGCAAAGGAACATCTTGGGCAATCTGGAAATGAGCTTCCTTTGAGAGATGTTGTGATTACAGAGACATCAAGGAAAAACAATTCTGTGTGTGTGTGTGTTCATGTGTATGCACATGTTTGTACATGTGTGCACATGTGACCACAGGAGCCATCCATCTTAGTTTTTTCTTGAGACAAAGGTCCCCTGGGACCTGGGACTCACTGCTTAGGAAAGGCTGGCTGGTTTCCTGTCTCTGCCTCCCCAGCACTGAGGTTACAAGTGTGCACCACCATGCCTGTCTTTTTACACGGGTTTAGGGGATCAAACCAAGGGCCCCATGTTTCCATGGCCATCACTTTACACACTGAGCCATTTCCCCAGCACCTTCAACAGATCTCAGAGGACTTACAGGTGAGTTAGGTCACGGAGGCCCCGAAAGGCGTTTCTTGAAATGGTTTCTATTTTGTTCCCTTCTATGAACCTAAGGAGAGAAGCAACAAAATATAACCAAACTCCCTCTCCTTAATATCTCTAACAGATGATACAGTAGGCTTTGACAGTAAAATGCGAAAGCATTCATGAAATATCCAAACTCCCAAATTAGCAAGCTACGCTAAACCCCATGAGGGAACTGGGCATATGAGCAAGAACACATGTATGCTAGGCTCTCTGCTCCTTCCAGATCGGCATGGATATCTTCAAATGCAGAGCTGGCAACATGGGTGATAGTATCTTGGGTTTGAAGAAGAGAGAAATATGTACTGCATAGAGGCCAAAAATGCTGCCATCTCTGCAACACTGGAAAGCTTCCAGGTATCTCCCCTACTTCCTCTTACATTGCCTTGTTCCCAGATACCCATATACTTTTGTCAATACCATGGTTTCTACAGAGGAACCCATTGCTTTACATCTCTGTATTTTAGTTTTTGATAAGAAAAATTCCATGGAGCATGGTTTCCAGCAACCTTGAGCTCATCCTGTCCTCCACAACCTCATCTCTCTGCAAATGGTGACAAGGCAGGGATGTCCTCAAGCTCTTAATGACGCTAGAAAGCGGGAAGGGAAGTACAGGGAGCAGGACTGACTTTCTTTGTGCCGAAATGGTACAGGACTTACATTGAGACCGTAGCGATGGCATTGGCATTCTATAAACTCTCCAGCTATGACAGAAATACACTGTAGCTCTTTCCAAGGGCCAAAGAGCTAAGTCAAATGTTAGCAGGTCTTTGAGGAGACAAGGGGAAGGCTTTGCCACATCTGTGACACAATTGATGAGTTAGCTCTCACAGAGAGAACTCTCTGATGCCTGTTTTTAAAAACATAAATGTCTATGTAGTACTAGACTTTAGCATACCCTGATAAGCTAACTTTCTCCCCATGCCCTGGGCAGCACATGAACTCCCCAGCAGAGAAAATCCCAGGTACCCCATAGCTATTCATGGGCTTCTGGCAGACCCCAGTGGCTTCAGCCCTGCAGCTGTGACACTCTTTTCACATCAAATACATGCCAAAATACCGGCTTATGACAGGGTTCTCTGGAGAAAGAATTCCTGGGGAGACATCGTTCCCTGAGACCTCACATCAGCAGTGAGCTTTTTCTACCTGGGATGTGTCCAGAATTCCAACATCTACCTGTTCACCTCAGATAAGACAGCAGGAACAAGGCTTTGCAAATCCTCTGAATGCTAAACAAGGAAACCCAACTGATAGCAGGATTAGCATTATTACAGACTCACCAAATACAAGGCTGGATTTTCCTTAACAGGGAGAAAAAGACCTGAATGTCTGAAATAACCCTCTCTCCTGCTTTGCTGTTGTTTGGTTTGGGTTGGGTTTTCATTTTTAGGAAAAGGAAAATCTAATCAGACCCTCAGAAGAACTCATAGGAGATGGGATATGGGACAGCTGAATAAAAATCAGGCATTTACCCTCAAATAGGGAAACTTTGTTTAAAAATAAGTAGCCCTGAGAACCACCCAGCTCTATTTCTAGCCCATCAGTAAACCCTTGCCTAGTTATGGAGGTAAAAATACCCAACAATTTCCAGTCATACTTACTACATGACAAATTAAATGTCAGCAGAAAATGAATGAGTGCCTCGCTGGGCTCTGTCCCCAGCCTCCTCCTGCCCCCAAATAAGTCAACTCACAGGCCAGTACTGGTGTGAGAATGGGGAATTCTGCAGTCCTACCCCCCCCCCACACACACACACAGGATACAACTCAGAAAGCCACACACTTCCAGCAACACTTACAGGTATTCGAGATGAAAAAGGCCAGCAAAGGCATCATCCCGGATCACCGTGAATGAGTTAGAATTCAGCAATCTGAAAGCAAGGCAGGCTTTAGTAGAGATGGAAAGGTCAAGTGACTTTGTTAAACCATTTGTTAGGCAAATGAAGGCTCTTCTCAGCCTAAAACAACCCCCAGATTCCCACTGTGATGGGGACAATGAAGAAGGGATCCCTTGCTGGCTGGATTTTCTGATATCTCCAATACTACCTCTCTATCTGCATTTTGGAAAATGTGGATCTTGGCAAATATGAACTTAGGGCCATTATTCAAAAACAATTTTCTGCTACACACAACTGAAGAGTCAACGAATACTTCATGAAACCCAAGGAAACATGGAATCACGGTCTTACAAGGATCTAACCCAACTGCATTCTAGATATATTTGAGCCCAAGAAGATAAGAGAGTCACACAGTAGGGACAAAACACCAACACTCCATTCAACCATGTCAAACAGTCTCATGAGAAATAGTAATTTTTAAAAAGGTTAAGAAGTCTCTAGATTATTACTATGTAGTTTCTGTTTGAGTAACCAGGTAAATAATTTTTATAAATATTTATAGAAACCATCTACATTTATTTACCAAATAATGTCTAAGCTCTATTTCTATCCGAAAAGAATTGAGATTCTATCCTAAAAGAATGCTTTGTTCATTTATTGATTATATAGGTGTATGATATGTCTGTGGGCACAAGAGTACCAGAGTACACATGTAAGGCCAGAGGATATTTTGTGGAGCCGGTTTCTTCCTCCATATAGGAGCCAGGGATCAAACTCAGGTCATCAGGCATCGCAGCAAGCACCTTTGCCTACTGAGCCATCTTGCTGGCATATGAACTGAGATTTTTAAGTGGTAAATTTAATGTTATACTAGGTATAAAATGTATCAAGAACAAAACTATCAATGAATTTTGAGGACAGGTAGTGATATGCAACTCTGACTTTTTCAACAGTGAATTGCTTGGTATAGTTATAGTCTTGCTAGGTTCAAGAAATGTGACAGAGGCTGTGTGATGCACTCAGGACTGCCTGCTAATTTTCTGGTTTTCTTGTTGTTTTGTTTGTTTCTTTGTTTGTGATGTTATGGACGCAAGGTTTCCTGAATGGTAGGCAAATGCTCTAACATGGAGCTATATGCCCTCCATACACACACCCCAGCCTCGTGAATTACTTTCAAAAAGTGACTTTGGGACATTTCATTACCAAGCACCAACGGACTTGGGTTTCAGGGCCTTATATGGGCACTCACCACGGTGACTTGAGCATGGTTCACTAAGAGGAGCTGAGGCAAATGTAGCTTTGGGCTTTGGGCTTGGATCCTCACTCCATGAATCAAGGCAAGTATTTACCTTTTCTGAACATCAGTTTCTTCATCTCGCAGATGGGAAAACAAAAGTAACTTTCCTGAAGAGATGTCAGGCCAGGGAGATTAAAAACATGCACACCTACAATGCCAAGTATGCTGCCTGCCTACGTGTATGTGAGACAAATGGAAAATGTTTCTATTTGAAGAGTACTATCAAGACTTTTAAAAATAAGTTTCTTTTGAGGTGAGTTGTTTAGAAAAAGCTATTTATTGAGGTAAAACTCTGGTTATGATCAATGCAGCCACCTTCCAATTGCCCACTCTGTGAGTGGGATCTACCACAAAGGGAGGAAGTTGGTGGAAACTCAGGTGAGGAACTGGAGCAGGACAGTTGTTCAGTGTGGGCACCATAGGACAGGCTAAAGCTAAGAGCCAGCAGGGGTTACTCAGGTCGCTGTAGCTTTATAGGAAGACCCACACCAACGAGGCAGAGACCACCCTTCAAGGACCACACTTTGGAAACCCCATTTTTGGGAGAATGTCCCATACTCACAGCAGCTGCAGGGAAGGCAGATGAGAAAACATTCGGTCCTTGATTTCCAAAAATGTTCCATTGACTAGGCTCCTACAGGCAGGAGAGGAACAGAGGGGGGCCCAGGTTGGTTTCAGGAAATACCATGTGGGCAGTTGACTTCACACTCTCTGGCAGGAAGCTACATGGTCTGGCCATTGTCCTCCCAGAGGAGATGAGGAAAGGAGCCGCTTCCAGTGCACTTGAGCAATAGGGAGACTTGTCTGGCTAACAGAATCCTGTATCATCCATCGGGCTGTATCCTCACACAGACAGCTCTGTCAGCTTAAAATCATCCCCTAGCTTCCTTCACTTAACTACAGGAGGCCCCTGCAGAAGATAGATAATTACTTCACCTTTGCCTAAGATTCCGTTTGTGCAGACATAAAATTAATGTTGGCTCATGAAACTCTGGGGTAGGATTAAGCATTCTCCTTGGAAGCACATGTCTCTGAAAGACACTCAGAGCAGTTCTGATTAAATGCACTGTGAAAGCCTTGGGGGGAAATTCAGAGACACCTGAACTTGCTCACAAAGGAAGAGGCAACCGCCATCTGCCAGATAAATGGTCAGCTCGGGGAGAAGCTTGGTCGTAGCTGCCTCTGGGTCTCCTACTCTTTCTCACCACCGCAGGACTTCCCACACGTTATTGGAGTTAACATGCAGAACACTTCAGCTCTGATCATATCCAAAGGGCTTAACAAGAGAAATTCTAAAATCCTCTATGTGATCTAATTTAGCAATAGTAAAAGCCAAACAGGCCTGCTGTTCCCACAGCTCTTCCAACTTTTTACAAACGTAAACAGGGTCCCCCGATCCTCTCCATCCCTGGACCATGATGCTGTTCTGCGTTGAAGATGAGGCACAAGAATAAATGACACGCAGGAAAAAGCATAAGAGATGTCCCTCAGGATTCCCTCCTCTACAACTGTGGGGGGTGGGGGGCACAGCATTTTACCTTGGAACAATGGACTAGCCTAGGAGGAAATGTCCCAGTAATAAAGATAACACACCTAAGTTCCCATCCATAGCAACATTTTGCCAGTGTGACTGTGTGAGACCTAGTTGAAAGCACTTAGCAAATGGACAGAGGACCCTTTCTGATTAGTTCTGCCAGCGCTGGTAATACAACCCGCTGTGGAGAAAGGTGGTAAATGAGAGGCCCTCTTGAACTCAAGGCAAGAAGTGGCTTCCTACCCTAGGGGCTCAACTGGACACCTGATTACCACAAGGCACTTGGAAGCCCTCTGGGTCCCCCCTCTTTAAAGCCACGTGGAGCAGCCCCTCCATCTTCAGAGGCTGCGTGCCTTTGCCCAGGCTAGCCTCTTCCCAGCCTGCAGTGTGGAGAGGTCAGGAGGGTACCAACCTCACAGTACATCTGAGGTTGGCTGCCATGAGGCCTGACCCATTCATTCCTAGTTGTCCGCTCAAATCCGGGCACATTTAGCTGCCCTGCAGTCACACACCCACCCACCCAACAACACAAGAGAACCACTCAAAACTTTAAGGCACCCCAACGATTATCCTGGAGCGTGAAATACAGGCTGTGGACTATGGTGCAGAGACTCTACCCCTCTGTGGGCCCTGGGTCTGCAATAGCATCAGCTCCCCCAGGTAGATCTGATGCAGGTGGCCGCGGGCCACAATGAGAAACTGTCACGCGGACCTACTGGATTCCCGCACTCTGGGGTTCTGAGTTCCCCTAGCTTCCCCGCCGCACAGACTCCACCCACGTCCCGTGGAGCGCCCCCAACCCAAACGCAGAGAAAGGGATTAGGGAGCAGGGTCAGGTTGCAGTGCCCCAGCACCAGCCGCAACTCCCTAGTGGCGGCCCGCACAGGGCAGGGCGGGGC
This sequence comes from Phyllotis vaccarum, assembly GCA_033318265.1. NCBI lineage: Eukaryota > Metazoa > Chordata > Mammalia > Rodentia > Cricetidae > Phyllotis > Phyllotis vaccarum. The sequence goes on along the minus strand of JARWLC010000001.1, from coordinate 118,715,359 downwards.
GGGGGTGGAGGGGTCCCACTCACAGGGAGCTGATGTCGCCAGGCACGATTCTGGGCACCCAGGAGGAGCCCACGCAGATGATGGACTCCTTGGTACAGCTGCAAGTGGCGGGGCAGCGCGCCAACCGCCTCACCTGCGCGCTCGGCGGGATGAGGCACGCGGCGCTCAGCAGCAGCAACCCCAGCGCCCCGCCGCCTCTCCGCAGCGCCATTCCTGGTCCCCCGGTTCCCGCCCTGACCCGGACCCCTGCTGCCGTCACCTCCCCGCACCGCGCGCTCGGACCGGGCTCCGTTGCAGACGCGGGTGCCGCTTCCCGATCGGCCGCCGGCGCTGCTGGCGAGGACGCGGGCGCCGCGGGTGTGGGAGGCCGAGCCGCAGCCGAGCAGCATGCTGGCCGCCACCCCCACTCGGCGCCCCCCCACTCGCGCCCGGGCTGCTGGGCGGCCGCCGCACCCGCCTCACCCGCGCTGGCCTGACATCAGCACCCGCGCCCGCCACGGGCCCGGACCAATGAATAATGCACGCGGGGGCCCGCCCCGCGGGGGAGGGGGAGGGAAAAGTTGAGTGACCTTGGGGGAGGGGCCGGCCGAAGCTCAGACCCCCTGAGATCCCGTCTGAGTCTAGCAGAAGCAGGGACCCGCAATCCTTCTGCGGGCTGTAAAGAATTTCAGGGACACTGGACTCCTTTGTACGGGGTCAAAATGTGAGCTTCCTTCCCCGGAAAATAAAAAAAAAAAAAAATTTTTTTAAAAAAGTAGGAGCAGTTAGGACTGGAGGCCCCATACCGCCCAGAAAAGTAGGGTGGGGCGAACCAGCTTGACCTGGGAGAGGGGTCTCTGCCCTGAGTGCTCCGAAGAGGCCAGATCTTCGAGCACACTTCATTGATTTTGAAGAAGACCTAAGTGAATGTGGCAAAAGGGCTCGGCTGGGTGCCTTGGCCGACAGTCCATGTAACTGTGGGGTCTGAGTCTCCACTGCACCTGAGCTCACTGAAGCCTGTCCTTTTCCATTACCCAAGGAAAATAGAATTACAAAACAGCTACAGCATGGCATCTCCTGCCACGCTGGACCTTGCAAAAAAGATCCTGCAAAAAGTTTCCCCTGGTTCAGCATAGTAGCCTATGCCCCAGCCCCCTATTACATGATAGAGACACAGATTGTAAAGAGAGAAAGAGTTGGATGTACCAAGCCAGCCTTTCATCTCCTAACCCTTAGCAGATCCTATCCACCCTCTAAATTTACCGATGAGAAAACTGAAGCCCAGAAGGCCTCTGTAACTGCCAGGTCTAGTCTAACGGTCAGAGTCAAAAGAGAAGATTGGAGCCTGAGATGGGAATTTGTAACTGACCCCAGGAAATGTCTTTTCTACTCTGGAATTTGTCTCAAGGAATTTGAATGCTATCTACTATAAGGCAGTGTGCTGCTGGGGAAATGGAGGAAAATGTCATAGCAAAACGAAACATTGTAGACTGACCACCACCACCATCATCGCTGCCGTTGCAAATGCTCCTGAGCTGGGGCCTGTCCATTAGGCTAGGAATCTAGACAAACCATTCTGACTTTAGCTTGTGCCTGAAACAGCCAACGCAGAAAAGCGGACTCATCAATACTGTCACTCCTGAGTCATTTTAGCACACTTACCAGGGAAATATCTAGCTGTCCACTATGGGAAAGGAGAGAAAACAGTCCCTACAAGGAGGGAACTTCAGTCAAGCCCATGGGAGGGCTTTCCCAGGATTTCATGGATATAGACTGGCCAAAGGGCTCAGAAAAGAAAGGGGCTGTTAGGGGACTTGGTGGGAGGAGTTAGATGCTCTCTTAGTTACTTTTCTTGTTGCTATGGTAAAATACTCTGGCAAAAACAGCTTAAGGGAGAAGCATTTATTTGGGCTGACATCCAAGTCCATCATGTCAAGGAAGTTGTGGTGGTAGGGCCTCAGGCATCTAGGAAGTGGAGAATGAAGGATGGCCATTCATGCCTAGCTTCCCCCTTTTTTTACCCTAGACCCAAGTCTAGGAAATGGCATCACCTTATATCTTGGCGGATCTGCTGCTTTGGTTCACCTAATCAAGATCATCCTGCACAGGCATACTGAGAGGCTAATCTCATCCAAATAATCCTTCAAAGGTGTACCTAGGTGATTTCAGATCCATCAAGTTAATAGTCAGCAGTAACAGTCCAAGATGTTACTGAAGTCACCATGTATCCAACAACTAGCAGTAACAGGAACTATTCATCATCAGTACACACACACACCTTGGGGATGGATCTTTTCATTTTCTGCATAGGAAAGCTGAGCTCAGAGGCATTATCCACTTACTGAAACTCACCAAGGGCCCATCCAGAAAGGTTATACCCCAGAACTGGCTTCTGGGGTCTGAGGAGATAAACAAATGCTAGGATTGTACAAAACATGATCCAGCCCTCAATAGCACCACCCCCTTGTTTCTGAAAGGGCCTTGAGAACATGTCTAGGCTTGACCCCTTCTCTTACAGACAGCTTCTCAGTCACATACTCTATTATCTGTAGCACCAGGCTAATCATCATTATCACTGTCATTAATGCCTCCAAGTATCTTAGTTCCTAGTCTATTACTGGGAAGAGACACTATACCAAGGCAGCGTATAGAAGAGTTTATTGAGGGCTTATAGTTTCAGAGGGTGAGTTCAAGACCATCATGGCATGACCTCTACCAGAGTGTGGCAGCGAGCAGGCAAGTGAGCATGGTGCTGGATCAATAGCTGATAGCTTATATCCTGATATGCAAGTGGTAGTTGGAGAAAGGGTGCCAACTGGGAAATAGTATGGGTCTTGAAATCTCAGGGACACCTCTCCTCCAGCATGGCCACGCCTCCTAATTCTTCCCATACAGTTCCACCAACTGGGGACCAAACATCATAGAAGCCTATGGGGGCTGTTCTCATACAAATCACCACACTATGCTAGAGCCAGCTGCAGCCCATTCTGAGTAGAATGCAGGGGAGACTAGAGGAGGTGGGTTGGCAGAGCTGTTATTTGTTTAGGCTCCGGTAGAGACACTAAGTGAGTGCTTGTAAATTATAAGGCACAGTTTATAAATTAATACATAAAAATGGAAATGCAGATTACTTTGGTTGGATTCCAAGATCTTCAGTAGTTTGGGGGAAAAAAAAAAGAGGGAGAGACTGTAATAGACAGAGAGACACAATCTGTTTCGAGGAACTAGTAAGAGTTTGTGAAAATGTAAATGTCCTCATTCAAATGGACACTCATCCCAGTGAGGCCTGGTGATATGAATGACCAGTCCTACAGTGTATGAAATGGTGTGACTCCTGTGCCTCCCGCTGAGGTTCAGCAGTCTGTGCCTTCCTATATATTACCACACATTCTTAAAGCTCAGAACTGTGTCCATTCATGCCCCTCTATTCAACCACCAATCAGCACTGACTGGGAGCTTGCTAGAAGCTGGCAGTCAGTGATTAAAGCCACGCCAAGAATATACAAATGCATATGCGATTACAAATACAGAAAGAGATGGGAGAGACCAAGCTCACAGGTGAAAGAGACAAGGAGGAAGCAGAGGCCAAGGAAGGGGCAGTGCAGGCACAAAAACTTGGCAAGCGCAAAGGCCCGGGACTGAGAAGAGCCGAATGTTGTACAAAGCCCATCAGCACGTCCAGAGCACAGAGAACGTGGCGGGGGGGGGGGGGGGGGGGGGGATGAGCTCTAGACAGACAATCATGGAGGACTCTGCAGGCCAAAGCCAGAAAGTGGACTGTCCTTCTAAACCCCAGAGGGAGCCACAGAAGGACTTGGGTCAGAGTACTAACACTTCATATACTTCCAAATAGTTGATTCTGACTTATTACATAAATTCTATCTGGTATTATAATAAAAACCCGTAGCCATTGGGGGAAAGCTGAAATATGAGACAAGGAACAAATCACAGTTAATCCTCACCCAACCATCTCTTCAGGCCTGTCTCTGGAACCTTCTGCCTCTAACTCCTCGGTCCTCAGCCAACAAGGGAAGGAAGGGGCAGGAAAAGCTGAACTCCTCCTCTTCCTCTTCCTCCTCCTCCTTCTCCCCTCCCTTCAGCTATCTCACTTCGTGATTCAGCTTTCCTAGAGCTAGGATTAAAAGTGTGTCATCACTGCCTGGCTTTGGCTTTGTTAGGCCTTGAAGTCACAGAGATCCAGAGGATCTCTGCCTCCTGAGTGATGTGATTAAAGACATGGCTCTGTGGGTGGCTCTGTCCTCTGATATCCTAGAGTATTTTTATTAAATATATATCACCATACTGACTGACAAGCCAGCCCTAGAAAGTGATGATGGTAGCTGGGTGCAGCCTATGGCAGGGAAGATGGAGAGGGATATAGTTTGAAGAGCCATCCTAAAGGAAGGGTAGGCAGATGTCACTGTTGACTTAGACTCAGATAGGAATCAAAAGGAATGTCTGGGTTGCCTCTCAAGATTTGGCTAGAGTGTATGAGTGGTGGATGGTCATGCCACTTCTTAAGATGGCGGCTGAAAAAGAAGAGGGCTTAGTGAGAGAGTGGTGTCAACAGTTTGGTAGCAGGAACCTTGAGGTTTAAATATCCAAGAGGCACCCAAGTAATGTGCATGCTGCCGAGTGGGTCTTTAGATAACCACTCATAATGGTTGGGAGTAGTTGTGGGTGGTGGTCTTCACACCCTCAGAAAAGCCCTGGTTCTTTCTAAGTTCTTGGTGTACTATTGGTTAAAAGCATAAATGAAACACATTTCAGATGTACATTAGAGAAAAGACATCTCTCAGACGTAATTCAGCCAGGAACAATGCATATTACAGAGAACTTTGGAGCTAAGAATACTGTGGTTGGGGCTGTATTTTTAGATCACAAGTACTCTTCAAATCCTTAAGCAACTATAATAAGTCTTGTGAGAATCTCAGAGACTTCCTTCTATTGCTATTCTCCCTCCCCAACTTGCCAACCAAACTCTGCCACAAGCCTTGTGGCATCCCAACACCTAATGCTCCTCGCTCTCAAGCTGAAAGGAGAAGTTGCCCATTTGAGCCTCAGAGGCACTTGGTTTGAAGGACAGCACCTTGACAATCCCCTCAGGACTGCCCCCCCACCCCCAGACACACAGTTTGCCAATCCCGGTTTGGTCACATCACCCCAATCTGCCACTCTTGTCATTGGCTGCTCATCAAACAAACACAGAAGCTATTTTTAGCTTCCCTCACCCACTTTCGTCCAGAAACTCAGTGGGCCTCCCAGGCTGAAACTCACTGGGAACCTTGCCTTGATTTTAACGAAGCCCCAAAGGGCTGCCTGTCAGTCTTACCCCTTATTCAAATGACTCCAGAACTTCGACAACTGCTTTCAGTGACCTTTGTCACCTCCTTCTCTCCACCCAAATGGAATACTATGCAAAGGGACTCTAGCCACCCCCAGCATGGCAAACACAGCTCTGGCAGGCCTTGCCCTTCTTCCCCATCCCCTCTGCCTTCTAAAAAAAAACATTAGATTACATTCCTAAAGCCGGACACCAAGGTCCAGTCCCTACTTGGCGACTTCCTCCTCCTGAGACTGACTACCGAGGTCCAAATAACAAAGTATTGAAGTCCAGTAATCATAATACCCCTTTGGTTCACCTAATTAGCGTGCCCAATTAAAATTAAACACCTCATTCTAACACATTTCCCCCTATAGGTCACATTTGCTTCCTCTCTATCCAGAGACTGCTTTGTGTCCCATGTCCCTCCCTGCAACAAATGCCCCTAGCCCTCTCCCTTGTTCCCTTCCCCTTCTTCCTCTTCCTCTATCTCCTGTCTTTGTTCTTCGCCCTGCCCTCTGTCACTCTCGGGCAAAGATCTGAGAACTTGATCTTGGGGTGTCTTGAGCTGACAAATATAGCAGCTACATATTTTCATGACAATGGGTTTTCATCATAATGGACCACATCTTTTTGCGTCATAAAGAATTCTATCTTGACAACATGACTTACTTGAGGCACATCTCATATTCTGTTGCCCCTGTCATCTCAACTAGGTTGTTTCAGAACATCCAATTCTCCCAGCCATACAGACCAAGAAATTGGACTGTGGTGGTTAGTATTAAATGTCAACTTCACACCTAGGAGGCATGTCTCTGAGTAAATTCATAAAGGATTGTTTGAATAAGGTTAGTTTTTGAGAATGAGAGGAATTGTTTTGCTAACTGAAGTAAAAAGACCCACCCACTCTGAGCAGGATCATTCCCTAGGCAAGAGATCCCAGCACTATGGAAGTGGAGGTAGGCAGGTCTCTGTGAGGTCAACAATATGCAAAGCTGCATAGTGAGAGACTCTGCTTCAGCAACAACAATAATCAAACTCCCACCCTCTTGGCTCTCCACCATGATGCCTTGGTCTGTGAGCTGAAACAACCCTTTCTCCTTTAAGTTGCTTTTATCAATGTGTTTCATCATAGCAGCAGGGAAAAACGACCTCAGAAAACCCTTGACCAAGCACCTTCGTGAAACATTAGGGAGCACTAGCTTTTCAACAAGTGAGGAAGTTTTGTTACTGGGAGTCTGAGAATTCACACTTTTAGAAGAATACCCACCCCTAAAGAGGGCTGCTGTAGCACTATAGGAATCGCAGATCAAGCAACCCACTCAGCTGCTCAGTTATATAAGACAATAGACATTGCCCTTTGTTTAAGTAGTATGAATTTTGGTTTTATTCTACGGCAATCAAATGGGTCCAACTCTTTGGCTGTCACTAATAGCAGAGGAAAATGTGCAGGGACAGTGAGAAGAAACCCAGAAGTAACCACAACTGAAATCCAGCACAGCAGCTTCCTTTTCCATGTGGGTTATCCCATGTTGTCGTTTGTTTGGTGTTGTTTGGTACATGTGTGTATACACATTTGTGCAGGTGTACATGTATATACATGAATGTGTGAGAGTGAGGTTGGGCCAGAGGTCAATCTTGGATATCTTCATAAATAATTCTCCAACTTATGTTTTGAGACAGTATTATATTTCATTGAACTGCAATTCACTAATTTAGCTGGACTACCTGGCCAGGAAGCCCCAGAGGATAAGCACACAGTGTCCAGATTTTTACAGTGCTTCTCAGTCATCAAATTTGACTCCTTATGCTTGCACAACCATCACTGCTTTACTAAGTCATCTCTCCAGCCCAGGTCTGTGATGTCCCCCTTTATCAAAGAAATTTTGATCATATGGTTCTCTTCTTACCAAACCCATATGTTTATGTATATTGTAGAATCGTTTACAATTGCTAGGACCAACAGCCTACATGTCCATCAACAGATGGATGGATTAAAAAAAAAACATGTGGTCCATAGATATTGGAGTTTTATTCAATATAGAGAAGAACAAAGTTGGGGCTGGAAAGATGGCTCAGTAGTTAAGAGCACTGGCTGCTCTTGCAGAAGATCCAAGTTCAGTTCCAAGCACACACATGGCAACCCACAACCAGCATGAATTCAGTTCCAGGGGATGTGTTGTCTTCTGGTCTTGAAAGGTACTGCACACATATGGTATGCACACCTACATGCAAGCAAAACATTCATACATATAAAACAAAATCTTTTAAAGTACAATGAAATTATAGCATTTGCAGGAAAATAAAAGAAAACAAAGATCATATTAAATGCAATGAGCTTGACTCAGGAAGACAAATACCACGTTTTTTAATATGTGGAATAGTTATAAACATGCATATGCAGAGGGTATATTGCATATATAATGTATATTTGAGAAAATAAGAACTGGTAAGGTGGAGGGGTGAAATATAAATGGATGGCGAATATCACCAAGGTGTATGATATGTAGGTACTAAAATATCATCATAAAGATGCCCATCACCTCTACAAACAATATATGCTAATATTCTTGTTTAAATATTTTTATTTATTTATTTCATGTGTGTATGAATATTTTGTCTGCATGTATATATGGTATTTCCTACAGGTATGCCTGGTGCTTGTGGAGGTCAGAAGACAGCATCAGATCCCCTGAAATTGGAGCTGTGGGTGGTTGTGTGCCACCATGTGGGTGAAGGGAAATTGAACCTGGGACCTCTGCAGGAACAGCCAGTGTTCTTAACCATTAAACCACCTTTCAGCCTCGATATGTCTTAATATTTTTAAATTTAACTTAGGAAAAAGAAATGTGTGCACTAAGCAGTGTCCTCTCTCTTCCCTTAGACAGCAATGCTGGAACTGTATCTGTTCTGCTGGCTTCCTCATGGAGCCTTTGTTGGTTCCTCCCTTCACTAACTCTCTATTCTGTGGGGGATTGCTGTATTCTTCACATTCACCTGTTTTCTTTCTCTCCTTCTGGAATTTTTCACTTTTTAAAACTACTCCACCAGTTAGAGTCACTTTATTATACACGTCACTTTTTGTTTGACTTACTTTATATTTACAAGACAGATGCCCTAGTTCTAGGAGAATATGCTAAATCTAGTTGGGCTGAATGGTCTAGAAGCAGACCTGTGAGGTCATATACATGGGTCTATGATCATGTCACCTAAAACGAGCACAGTATTCCGCATGACAAGTGTTCAGTCTCAGATTCACATGACAGCTTTATGGGATATCTCTGCTCTTCTTAGTGAACATTCTCAGAAGAAATTTTACTTTATTAGAATGAGTTGTGAAGTAGACACTTGGCTTAGATGTATAATAATGGGCCTTTAAATAGCCTCTAAGCTGTTCCCTTATCCTAAATCAAAATGAATCCCATGCTTTACATTCTTTTCTCTTCTCAAGATTTATATTTTTGGAGTAGCCTTTGGTCCCTACTTATTTTTAGCCTATGCTAAAATCAAATTTGAAAATTAATGATGTTTCTGTTCCACAGCATCTGAGTTATTCTGTGGTCACATGCTCTTGATCAGCTGGCTCAGCCCACCAATAAAATGTGATCTGAAGGAATCAGTTGCCAGGCTCCACGTAAATTGAAAGACTGCCTGCTTATTGGACTACTTCATATCATTGCTCAAACCTGAAATGTCCCCTAAAGGCTCCTGCTATGATAATTTAGTATTTAGTCCGTGTAACTATTGTTAAAACTGTAGCTTTTAGGAGGTGGGCATTGGCTGCCAGAATCCAATCACTAGGGATAGGCCTTGAAAGGTTGAAAACTGCCCCAGCCTCCTTCTCTGCTTTCCTGGTCTGCCAAAATGTGAGAAGCCCAGCCACAGACCCTACATCCTGCCATAGGTGCAGTTATCTGATCCCCACCACAGACTGATCTGCTTCACAGTCATACCTTCCACACTTGGGTGAACTGAAACCCCTCTAAAACCATGGGCCATAAAACCTTTCCTCCTCTGAGTTGCTTCTACCAGGTATTTGTCACAATGGCAAGAAAAATAGTTAATAAAAAAATGGCACCAGCAGTGAGGGGTCTTTGCTGTGGTAAGTTATAAGTGGTTGTTTGGAAATGGGGGCTACAGAAACCCTAGAGAATGCTGTGAGCAGAACTCAATAGGTAATATGAAGCAAGTGTTCAAGCGATTAGACCTGATGGGCAGGAAGAAACACAGCTCTTAGTTCTTCCTCAGTACTTTATTTCTACAACTTCAAGACTAAAGAATCTATGGGCTTAGCTCTATGCTGGACTCTGAAATCTACCATAGACAAGGTGATGCCTGCTGTCTTCAGACTGCCCTGTGTGGCAGTGAATCTAATGGACATCTTAACCTTCTCAGTTAACAGCCACCCCACTCCCAGGCAATGTGACACAAGGACTTCAGTCAGAGGAAAAACGGTAGGGGTGCTGTTGATCACCCTTTCTGCCCTTTCTGGGCAACACCAGACCTACCACCGCACAGAGGGAGGTACATTCTACTCCTTAAACAGGCCTGCTAAGCCTCTGTGTTCTCTTTTTCAATGACCTTGGAGCTTAGAATTTATGAGGCTACTAAAGACATATAATTTGGCTGGATAGCCGATGATCCATCATTTGTGGATGGGCAAAGGGTTGTTTCTATTGAACCCACACCTGGCATATAAGAGCAGTCACTTCAAGGAACAGATAGTCATAAATCCTACATTTGTCCTTATCAGGTCACCTTAGCTCATCTCACATTGAGGCTCACCTTCTGATACAAGAAAGTTTTGAGAGTGCCTGCTCTAAGCACACAGCATTATTGAGATATTTACCTTATCTACTCACTTTGAAGAAGAAAAATGGCCCTTAAGGGCACAAGGACAGTATCTGACAGTCACACAGAGTGTTCACAGCTTACAACACCTTTTTACCTCTCTTATCTCAACAACAGCTCATGATAACCCTGGGACAGAGGAAGTAATCTAGACCTGGCAAGTAGCCTGTCCCAGAGCAAACTACTAGTGTTCTGGTGTCAAACACTGTGCTGGATGGGGCTCTCCTCCATTGACAGTGCTGTTGAGGGATGTCTGGGTGATGGAGAAATGTTCTGCTTTCCACACTTCAGAGAGGACAGAAACCTGGCCATTCTTTCCTCTTCATCCCAACTATTTTGAGGGCATCTTTAATATTAAAATTTGTCCTATGGCGAGATAAAATGTGAACATTCTTTAAGCCCCTCAGAGAGTAAGTCTTGACAGCTCATACACATGGGAACTACAAGATGATCATGCCCAAAATGTCCCAGAGGTCCCAGCTGATTGTTGAGGAAATAACCAAATGAATGTTCTTGATAAAGTGATAAAGTCTCTCCATGTAACTAAGATCTAAGATCTGGATTGAAACAAAGAAGAGGGAGAGAGAGAGAGAAACACTCCCCCCAAAAGCAAGAGAGGATTGCCAAAGATCTAAGAGTAGAAAGAAGACATCGTCAGCCTTGGGGATCATTCTTGGGCGCTTTAGACCAGCAAAGGCCAGCTGAGAAGCTTCTCCAGCTGCCCTCTTCAGCTCTTGTGGTTCTGGTGCAGGCTTCAGCAGCTCCCAAGGGGTGCCATCCCAGACAGCACTATTTATTTTTATTTTTTATACTCTGAAAGAAATAATAGAATTCATCAATAATGTCTTGGTTTTTGGATCATTTGGGAAATCAAAAAATGTGCCATGAGAATAGCATACTCTGATCGATTTTACTATAATATTTTAGACAATGTAATTACAGCTGGATTCCCCAGAAAGATTCTTAGTGTCCTTTCTGGCCTATGGACAGACCACTGGAAAAAGTATCTGATGGCCTTCAGATAGCCAAAAATTGATGATGCTGGATCAGTGGGTTATTCTTGGTTTTTCTTTCTTTTTTCATATATATATATATCTATATAAATATATGTATATTTTTAAAATGTCTTATATTATGTGTATGTGTGGGGATACCTTTCTACCTTTCTCTCTTTCTCTCTCTCTCTCTCTCTCTCTCTCTCTCTCTCTCTCTCTCTCTCTCTCTCTCTGTGTGTGTGTGTGTGTGTGTGTGTGTGTGTGTGTGTATGTGTGTGTGTGTGTGTAAGTCAGAGGTCAATTTCTTACAGAAGTCAGTTCTCTTCTTCCACCTTGTAGGTTCCAGAGATCAAATTCAGGTCATCTGGCTTGGCAGCAGTGTCTTTAGCCACTGAGGCAGCCCACAGCATGATACCCTATGACTTCACTTGCTACAGTGTGCAGTGGCACAGGGAGTTCCATCTACCCCTGGGCTCCTTGTAGGCTCTCTTAAACCTCTGGCCTTCAGTGAGTACTATTTGGCACTGCTTGGAAGCACGATCTGATCTGGAGTGATAGGGTAAGGCCCAATGGGGAAGAGAAGATACAAAAGGCAAGGCAGAAGTAGTCTGGAGAGAGGCACCATCTCTGGCAGGACAGACATGAAGACAATGTCTCTGCCAGCCCATCAGAGAACTGGAGATAGAGCTGTCAGAGGGAAGAGTCCCAAATGGGTCAGATGGAAATAGCTGGGCCTCGAACAAACCACCTTGCTCAGTCACAGTCTGTGGTTCCCTGAATAAAGAAGGACCTGAGCTTATCCCATGAAGCAAGCTAGAGTGTCAGCTAAACACATGTCTAGTCCTTTTGTGAGGAGCCATCTGAAATTCCATTCTCTGATTCTGCTGCAAAGGGCAAGGGTTCTCCGGGTTGGGTCAGGGACATACAGAGAGGACCCCAATAAACACTGCTGCACATCCATAGGCCTTTCTACCTGACAGAAACATTAGTCATGACTATTTATGGAAACAGCATACTCTGTAGGACTCAGGGATGCCCACTCTTGCAGACTATTTGTAGCCATTTCTGTTAGCTGATCCATAAGAATTCATAGCACAGGCCAATAAAAAGATGGAAAAGAAGTCCTGTGGTGTAGCTCAGTGGTAGAGTGTTTTCCAGGCAGAAGGGCAACAGAGACCCACATCCATGAAGTTGCAGAAAATGTAAGCACCGAGCCCCAGCTGGTCTCAGGCCAGAGACTGAAACCTGACCTACCATCTTCACCATGTAGCAGGAGTAGACTGATAATAGACCTGGTTAAGGCCACCAATGAAGAAGCTGCTGAAGACACAATGCCCAGTGAAGGATCTACACCATCAGGGAGGCCATGCCCACTAAAGGAGAACACATCCAGGTGTGTCTTAACCAAAGAGGAGCCTGAATCAGCTGCTGGCGTTTGGTAAATCATTTGAAAGACTAAGTCTTGGGTGTCCATGATGGGTCAGCAGCCCCAGTGATCCCATAGCTATTAGCCATGCCTGGGGACCTGGAGGAGGGATGGCAGAAAGAGCTTGTGTGCCACTGAGAGCTGAGCCCAAGAAGGTTGGGAATGTGGAGCCATGAGCTGGCTGACACAAGAGAAGGTGCTTACTGTTGAGAGTAAGCTTAAGACCAGACCTGGTCTTCTTGCGCACAAGTCTCAGGCCTATCCTTTGTTTTCAGTGAAGTGCTGAGTACAGGTGTGTTCAGTTCTGGGTACAAACGTTTCTGTACCCAAGTCAAGTGGGCCATGTTGGGGTACATGTTTGGCATGGCTTCCTGCTTCTCCAGGACAGCACATTCTGTCCTTTCCGTTGACACGCTTCCCAGAGCCAGGTGACAGGAACCCTGTGGTCCCAGAGATAATTAGTTTGTGATCCAGCAGTTTTAGGAAATGACTCACCCCTCCCCTGACAGATGAAGGACTCTCAGGAGACAGGAGAAATGAGAGAGAGAGAGAGAGAGAGAGAGAGAGAGAGAGAGAGAGAGAGAGAGAGAGAGCGAGAGAGAGAGCTGGACTTCCTTTCTGTCTCTCAATGACTGTCCCTAGCATGTCACTATAGTCTCCAGCTAAAGGGAACATTGAGGATTCAGGGTGACTTCATCAGTGGGCGGATGGAGATGTTGTAAGATCCCACCACGCTGACAAAGCTTGGGCCCACTCAGTTGCCGAGGACTGTGGCCCCACACGATTCCAGTTCCTCACTCATGGTCTGACCCTCACCTTCACTGAGCTATGGTTCACCCCTCACGTCATCTCTCAGAAGATTCTCCTGATTTTAAACAGCCCTATCCGTCCCTGCTGCCTTCTGAAATGTTCCCACCCTCACTTCCATCTATGCACACAGCTTCTTGTTCCTAGGAGGTTTCCGTATTTGGCTTATTTGTTTGCACATTCATTTGCAAGATGTTTGTTTCCTCACAAGAATATGACCTTCCTGGAGTCAGTCTTTGCTGCCTTGTTCTCGGCTCGGTCCTGAAGGCCCAGATAGCCCACACTGGAGAGTGAAGGGATGTGTGAATGGTGTGGGGGCTGCTCCTGCAGAGGTCCAAGGTCCCTTTCACTGCCCTGTCACCCAGCACAGCCATGGTGTACCACTGCCCTGTCACCCAGCACAGCCATGGTGTACCACTGCCCTGTCACCCAGCACAGCCATGGTGTACCACTGCCCTGTCACCCAGCACAGCCATGGTGTACCACTGCCCTGTCACCCAGCACAGCCATGGTGTACCACTGCTCTGTCACCCAGCACAGCCATGGTGTACCACTGCCCTGTCACCCAGCACAGTCCATGGTGTACCACTGCCCTGTCACCCAGCACAGCCATGGTGTACCACTGCCCCCAGTTTTTATCAGATGAATAAATGAAAGAGCAAGGTCAGGACTCACGCCCATCACAGCCATCCCCAAGGTGACTGAGGAAGGTTTCCTGAGCAGAACTGGGACGTTGGGCCTTTAAAGAAAATGCCAAAGAAGAAGAGCCATATGGTAAGAAGCCAGGGAGAACCATGGGCTCTGTAGAACCTTAGGGTCATTTAGAAATCTGGTCCAAGAAAGGAAGCAGAAAGGAGGGGATGGGAAGAGGAGAAAGAAAGAGGGGAAGAAGGCAGAAACTGTAGATATAACAGGATTATCCCTAAGTCCTGAATTACTCACACCTTTGAATTATTAAATTAGGCTTACTCTGAACTGGCAGTTGTACGTATTTTCCATAAGCTGATGGCTTTCTTCGGGTTCTTCTTTACAATTCTGTAATCATGGCTCTTTACTACAGCGCCCCTAATCAGCCAGGGGTGGGACTACAGGAACATTTACCCCATAGATTCCAGACTTCACCCATCAAGCTGACAATTGAGATTAACTACCACCATTGTTATGTAACGTTGGACAATCTGTGCACATACAGTCCGTACATACCATAATTTTAAGCATATGTACATGAGACTGTAAATATGCTCTTTTTTTCCTGACAGGTTACTTCAAGACTATGCATTCTTTGCACCAGCCCCAGGGAACCAGAAATCCTCTGTCCCATGGTTCGAAGTCACCTTAATGAGTTATATTGAAGGTGACTCTCCCCCTCACAGTCATATCCCAATGCTGTGTGTTAGACCTTTGACAGGTGAATTTTGAGGAGACACAAGTCAATGAAGATATTTACAACATGTTTTCATCTCATCTTCTGATAAATATTAAAATATTATGCTATTTTGTTTTGTTTTCTTTTCATAGTAAGTCTTTAAAACACAGAGTTGAGTCTTATAGCAAGGTGTCATTTTTTTTTTTTGTGGTGTGTTTTGAAGTTAATGACAATTTACACTCACAGCACTAAATTTTCCTCAGCAACATTTTATCTATTTAACACATTTCTGGCTGAAAAAAGCATATGCCCAAAGTTTTCAAAGCATACTTTAAAGTTGTCTACCAGTTGAACGGAGTACCTAAAGAAGCCTCCTCCTTTGCTGTTCTGCATGAGAACACACTGTAGGGATATTTTCAAATATAATAAAAACAGCTGTAGATATCAGAGGGATCTACCCACAGTCAGTCTAGGAGGATCAGACAGTAGTAACTCACACCTTTAATCCCAGCACAGGGAATATCCCAGGAGTGGTGACCTATACACTTAATCCAATTGAGGTCATTTTAGTTTACAGGAGGAGTTCCAGGCTCCCAGGCAGATAGTGGAGGTGCCACACCTTAACTGAGTGAAGAAGGTATTTAAGGCAGGCATAGAAAGACAGAGCAGGCAGAAGAAGCTATGGTGCACACTGTTAGTCCCAGCACTTGGAAAGCAGAGGTAAGAAAATCTCTGTGAGTTCAAAGCCAGCCTAGTCTTCAAAGCAAGTTCTAGGACAGCCAGAAAACTGTCTGGGGAAAAATAAAAGACAGGAGGAGGTGGATCTGTCCTCTGATATCTCCGACTGTTTTTATTATATTTGAAAATATCTCCACAAGGCAGAAGAAGCCAGGAGGAGCGAGGCTGAGGAAGCTGGAAGACAGCTGGGTGAGATCTGACTGTGGTGTTTCATCTCTGATATCTCAGTCTTTCCTAGATATTTGGCCCTGAGTTTCCTTTATTTGTGCAACATCACACAGTATTCTTTATCCACACAGGCTGTTACCGTGCCCTTGAATTCCCTACAGAACCGCAAGGTAGATCAACTGCTGGTTTTTATTACATACCTGGTCTTAGAGATTTTGTTATAGAAACTAATAGTCTAAAGAAGAGTTTTAGGGAAGGAAACTGTTATCTTAGCACACAGACCAGCAGGCCTGGAGACATCGAGAACTTGAGAGGCCTAGTCCCATAGACTCTCTCGCTAGTCTTTACCCCCTTCTTTGTGATAAGAAAGTTGGGGCTTGGAGAAGTTCAACCACTTACCCAGGTCACACAGCACACTGGGTTCAGAGCTGGCACAGTCCCTCACCAGCCTATAGGTCTACTTAGTTTTTTTTTTTTTTTCTATCTCTCCTGGAGCTTTGTTCTTTTGTTCCAATCCCCTTAGGCCTCGTATCTCATAGGAAACACAAATACAATGCAGTAAATTCACAGATGGGTTATGGACCCTAGGGTTTTAGTGGCTTCCTGACATGGAAGGATGCTGGTTGCCAGTTTAGCTGTCTTCTCAGCTCACAGGGTGTCAGATGCACAAGGTAAATTTAAGAACCTTCTAGGGTCTTGAGAAATCTGTAGTTCGGAGCCAGCCTGAGGCTTTAGAGTGTCTAATTCTTTCTTCCTACCTTACAGTTAGGTGAACCTGTATGGACCATTTACCTGGAGGAAGGGGACAATATCAGTGAGTTTTCTGATGCTGTTGCTCAGTGGTTGGAGTTCAAGCAGGTACAATTTTAAATTAGGAAATGATAATCATGTTGAAATGTAAAGTATGCCTCTTCAAACTCCTAGCTGGAGAAACCACCACAGTGGAGGATTCATTCATTAATCAGGCACTGACCAAGCATCTACTTTATGCCAGGCTTTGTACCAGGCCCTGGGGCTGTAGAAAGGGTGAGGAAGTTGGAGTTCGTGGAGACTCCCTCCTCTAGTTTTAGAGACTGACTGGTATACACGTGTAGAGAGGTGCCCTGAAGGGCACATGAGGAGACATTTAAGAAGCTGAGTAAGTATAGGTAAGGCTGAAAAAGTCATTCTGAACAGGGGGCAGACAAGGGCTTGGTGTGTGCAAGGACAGACAGAAGGCCAGGGCAGAAATCAGCAGGCTGATGTCAGAGCAGTCAGGGCAGGCAGGGGTGGGGGGTGGGGGGGGCACTTGCCGGGCACAGGACACAGTCTTGAGAACAGTGAGACTAACTGAAGGCAAAAAGATGACAAGCCAGGACATGGACTACCACAGGGCTTGCAATGCAGAAGACAGAGCAGGACACAGGAAGGTCAGGTTCTAGAAGGGTCCTGGGGAAACGTCACACAGGCTTGAGTAGTCACAGTTCTAGAGGAGTGCATGCTGCCATCTGTACTTCCAAAGGTTTCAAAACACACTTAGCCTCATCATTTAGTAGACACCAATTTTGGAGGATACATAGACACAACACCTAAACATTAGGCTACAAGCTAATGGCAGACTGATTAAAGCATGGTAGCAACTGTAGTGCGGGGCTTAGATATTCATTGAGTCTGTATCAGGGATGGAGCCTGAGCTTACTGTGTGATGCCCTCCCTCAAGCCTTTCAGGTATGTACTACTGTCCCCATCTGAGCATATGTAGCCAACGAGATCGAGCTAGAAAGTAACAGACTAGGATGTGAACCCAGACCTATGTGGCCTTCACCTAACACCAGAGAGATGCCCTCTGAGGTCCTCTTTGGGGCTCAGCTTTGTGAGTCTAGGGTGTTTCCTTATGTAATCTGCACAAGCTGGGATTCAGGATCTATGGACAAGACAACAGATGCCTCCAAGTGAAGGAAGCTGTTTCCTTAGCGATGACTCCCATGGGAGGCCAGCACCCATTCGTGATGCACTTTAGTAACATCTGTCCAGTGGAGGACAGAAAAAAGGAAGGAGGAAGGAAGCAGCCCAAGCCACTCAGTCTTCTCCCACCCAGAAACTGCTTTGTCTCTTTGCCCATAACACAGTGCTCAGGAGCGGAACAAGTGGGTAGCTGGCCTGGGAGTCTGGGTCCCAGGCAACAATTCTCACTCACTAGCTCATAATGAACAAGATAAATAGTAAACCATGGCATGCCATGGATGAAGTATCATGAGTTAAGGTGCTCTCCAGGTGACAGTGAGCCAAATTTTGTTGAAACAATGACAAAAATAACACTCAAATGCTTGATTCAAGAGCAAACTTGACCTGCAAAGATCTGGCTGCTTCAGCTTCAGATCTGGCTAACTTCCATAACAGGGTTTGGGAACCAAATGAAAAGGCCATGTGAAGAAAATAAAGGCTATGCGAAGCCACTGTCCCAACAGAAGTTCACAAAGTTAAATCATTACTACATCATGATTACCAGTGTTATTAGACTTTAGCCCTGGGTGTTCGGAGTATGGCTCCCTCTCTTTTCCTTCCTTCTTTTGATTTTTTTTTTCCTCCAGACTGGAGAAAGAAGACCGGATGTCAGAGCCATGGGACTCTGCCATTAATTGGGCTGTAGAAACTCCTGCACAAACATGAGCTATTATGATGGGAAATACCCTTTCCCTTCCCAGTTCATTTTATCTGAATCAAGTTGGCTGCCTTTCATGAGGACACTCAAGTAATCCGGTAAGACATTTCTCATTGCTAATAAATGCCACCCCAGTAATGCCAAATCAACACCAAAGCAAAGTGAGTGCCTACAGGTTAGAAAGAGAATTTGTCAGAGCGTGGCATAATGACCTGATGAAGGCTGGGTAAACGCTGTTCTGTGAGTGAAAAGCAAGCTTCCACACAAGATCGGTGTGATGTCATTAGATACAGCTGCTTTCTCAGTTCCATGCTGGAGAACAAAACACCCAGAGCTCAGGTTTGCTCGGTAAGTGCCCTGCACTGGGACATGACCGTAGCCCACAACATGGGATGGGAATAGATGAGAAAGGAAAAAGAGGCCAAGTTGGCTGGGACAAGTCATGCTGATGTTTGGCCACACATTTGAAGGAGGAGAGCATTCCTGTGTTTTTTCACTGCTATGACAACGCACCAATCCAGAGCATTGGCTCTACTTTACCATTATCTTGCTGCCCAAAGCAAAAGGCACTGGTCAATTCTCTTCTCCTTCCCCCCAAGGCTTCTGTAGACTCGGTAGGAGAAAACCTGTGACTCGTCCTTTGCATATTGTACAGGCTTCCATATCCCATGGCTGGGTGCCCTTTCTCGATCTTCAAAGCTCAACACTCTCACTACCTCCTCTGTTCATATTGTATATTTCCTCCATAATCTATGCTCCTCCTGGCTCCTGTTCCTAAGGCCCCAGTGACCCACTGAGTCCACCGAGTGATTCAGAGTCATCTCTCCATCTCAGAAACCTTTGTTTACTCTCATGTGTCAATAAGGTAACCCATTCCCAGTTCTGGGATTTAGTCTATGGGCATGTTGGCCTGCCTTTTCAAAAGGGAAATAGAAGGAGGTGAGTGGTAATGTGTCTGTGTAATGCCCAAAACGCCTCCTGATTCTATAACAGCTTTTCCTGAAGTGTATCTTAGTGAAGGCTTCAGGTCCTGGTGGCTTTGTCCTTGGTCCGTCCATCCCTTGCCTGCACTGTTGTGGCTTTGTTTAGCTCTGTCCTAACTAACAGTCTCTTGGACTGCCCAGCAAGGAGCTGGGATATGTGGTTAGTCGGCAAGAGAAACCAGGAAGAGGAGGATGACAAAGAGAGAACTGGCATTTCTGTTATCTTCTCGGATTGTGACCCACCGAGTCACACCCACCATGACCGCAGCCTCCTGGAGGGAGCCCTGAGCCCCGGGCTCTGGTAACGGCACCTCTCCTCCTGGGGACTGTCATAGATTCCTGCTGCTGCTAACTTCTGGACTACCTGTTTGTGGTCTTTGACTTCTCAGGCCCTTCTCATTGGTATGACCAATTGCTTTATTAAATTCCCTCTCTACACAGCCCTGAAGTGGTTTGTTTTCTTGGTTGGACTCTGATTGATTAAGTTGGTAAGAAATTAAATAAGCTTCAGATAAAAATAGACACTTATTTCCAGAATACTCTTCCAACTCCAATTAAGTTCTGAAATTTTTCTCTCTTTGGGATTTGTCTCAGCACCAGGTTTTCAAGCCAGACAAAAAGGTTCCCAACTAGTCTGCCAGCTCTCTAGAGTTATCACAGATGACCACAATGTGGGCACTTAAAACCACAGAAATGTATTCTCAACTCTGGAGGCTAGATGTCGAAAGCCAAGATGTCACCAAGGCTGTGTTCCCTCTGCCTGCCTCCTATGTGCAGCTTGGGTCCTGGACCCCTGACGAGGGACTGCAAGGGAATGAATTTTGGTCTGGGATAGAGGTACACACTCTGATGAAGCAGCACCTACTATGGAATGACCTAGAACCTCAGCATGTTTATTCCAGGTTGGGGCTAGCTAGTCTTGTTAAGAGGCCTCTAGAAGCAAGCAGTATCAGGCTGTAGGGACTGAGAAGAGGGTGCAGCTGATGTTAATTTTTGCACACACTGAGTGTGATGGTTTGGAAATACAGGAAGAAGGCTATGTCAGTTCAGATCCTGACCCATATGGGGAAGGCTTTGCCAATTTCCCTTGGGTCCAAGGTATTGGTTCTTGTCATGGCTGTGCCCATGTCAGCAATCCACATTCACTCAGGACCTTACTCACTCAGGCCTTCCTCTGCTCCTATACCTGAAAGCTCTGAAAGAAAGAGCCTGGGGCCTCATCCAGCACCTGGAGCTATAAACATCTCTTGGTTTGCAGCTGCACCCTCTACTCTCTGTAGTACAAGGTTTCTGGCCCGGACTTTCGGGCCTAGCCTCAAGGTGTAGGTTCACAGACCCACAGACCCGCAGACCGGCAGAGACAGACAGATGCTTATGATAGTTTTAGGCTGATCTGTCTAAGGCCCAGGCATATCATTTGCTAGCTCTCTACCCTTCATCTAACCCATGATTCTTCCTGTTCAAACATGGGGCTCGGTACCTTTTCTCACAGCAGCATGGTTGTCCTCTGCTTCTTTTGGCTTCTCTCTGGCATTCTGCTCTGTGCTTCCTGTTCTCAAGAGTTTTTCTTAGTCTGGTAGCCCCGCCCACACTTCCTGCCTGCCTTTGACCAATCAGCGCTTTTTATTAAACCAGTGGGTGGGACAATTATTTACAATGAAGCAACACAATACCCCTATAAGTCTCAACTCCCATCCAAATGGGCTTCTCCACTTTCCTGTCTCAAATATCTCTCTGCCTTTCTTCAGGGGACATACTTGTCATTTACTTAGATTTAAAGTCCTTCAAGGTAACCCAGAATGATCTCATTGGGATATCCCTAACTTTGCCACATCTACAAATATTCTTTTACTAAATAAGATCACAGACCCCAAATATTAATAAACAGATACAGGGGGCAGTGAGAAGGCTTAGTGTGTAAGGGTGCTTGTTGCCAAGCCTGAAGATCTGAGCTCAGTCCCCACAGCCTGCACAGAGGAAGAAGAGAGCCCACTCCTGCTGAGGGATTATGTTTTCGTACATTGTAAATATTTGTCCCTCCTATTGGCTTAATAAAATGCTGATTGGCCAGAAGGCAGAACAGGAAGTGTGTGTGTGGAACTATCAGACTAAGAAAACTCTGGGATGAGGAAGAGTTGGAGAGAGATGCCAGCAGACACAGAGGAAAGAAATCAGGATGCTGTACTGAGAAAAGGTACCAAGCTGCATAGCTAAACAAGATGAGAATCATGGGTTAGTTTAAGAATTAAGAGTTAGCAAGTTACATGACTGAGCCATAGGCCGATCAATATGAAATGAATGTAAGCTTCTGAATGTTTCTTTGGAACTTTGGGACTGTTGATCCAGACTTCAGGGCTATGCAGCTGCAGGTGGGTCCAGATCTTGGGGCTAGTCCTGGCCAAAAACTTCATATAACACACTTCCATAAGTTGCTCTTTAACCTCCACATGCATGCCTACATATACACAATAAATAAATGCACTAAAATTTTAAATGTTTCTAAAAGATGTAGATACACCATTTGGACAGAAGTGTGTCCATTCAACCCACTACAAAGAGTTAAGCTGCTCTAGAGAAAATTGAAAATGTGTGTGTGTGTGTGTGTGTGTGTGTGTGTGTGTGTGTGTGTGTGTGTGTCTTTCTCTTTGCTTCTTATCTCTCTCCATCCTGGTCTCTTTGTGTGTCTGTCTCTTTCTCTATCTCTACCTCTCAGTTGTTTCTCTCTCTGTCTCCCTCTGTCCCCCATCTATCTGTCTCTGTTTTTTATCTTGCACCCACCCTCATGAATTCCATCATGCCTCTTCATACATTAGACTTAGTTCTCAGCATCTTCTGCAGTTTCAGAAAGTCAGCTCTTCAAAGAAACCCGGTGTGTCCTTTGTTACTGAAAAGCACTCTCTACCCACATCTCCAGAAGCTGCTCAGTAGAAAACAGTAGCCTTTGAATGCTGCCATTCAGCAGCAAAGGGGCTGGGGCCTCTCTGTGGCAAGATGTCATGGTTCCATTTTACCCTTCTTGCTCACGTTAGCAACAGCTTCCCCTTCTTAATCTAAATGTATGCTTTCTGGTTTATTCTTAGTAAACATTAGTCTGCCAAGCCAGAGGTTGGCCACCAGTGCAAAGTTCCTCACAGAGTCATCTACAGGCTGCATGTGCACTGACTGGTGCCCGTACCTGACTCTAGCTGACGAAAGAGCAAGCAGTGACGCAAATGTAGACTTCAAATGGTTTCTTCAAGATCACACTCCAGCTATGGGTTCAGAGCAAACAAAAGTTAAGACTGAAATATCACTACACTGACTAATGCTCACCAAGAATAAACTGGAGAAATCATTCAGAGCAGAAATAGATCAAGTAATTACCCTGAGTTTTAAAAAAAATGGGAATAATGTGCTTCAAAGATGCACCAAATTCTCTATCATTTTCTATGTAGGAGATAAGCAAAGTCCAACATAAAACATTCGTACAAACTCTTGAAGTGGAGAGAAAATCAAGTGCTTTCGGAGCACAGCCTAAGCCTGAAGATCAGGAGTTCAAAGCCAATCTCAGCTACATAGTGGATTTAAGGCTTGTCTGAGCTTCATGAGATACTGAGAAAAATAAAACAAAACAGAGTGTGTGTGTGTGGGGGGGTGTGAATGGGCCTGTCTTTGCCTGTGTGCAAGAACATTTTGGACAGTATTTTATACAGGGCTGTGCATACATTTGCTATTATCTTCAGGAAACAGAGACAGGAAAACTCAACAGCAAGAAGGTAACACCATTGGGTACAGGCTCCAAAAAGAACTCGGTTGTAGTGGTTTGAATGATCATGGCCCTCATAGGCTCATATGCTTGAATACTTAGTCCCTGGTTGGTAGAACTATTTGGGAAGAATTAGGAGATGTGGCCTCGTTGGAGGAAGTATGTCACTTGAGGTCTCAAAAGCCCATGCCATTTCCAGTTAGCTCTCTCTCCCACAAGGTACTTGTGGATTAGATGCAAACTCTCAGCTATGAGCCCAGCATCGTCCCTACTTGCCTGCTACCACACTCCTCACCATGATGGCTATGGACTCACCCTCTGAAACTGTAAGACCCCATAAACTCTTTCTTCTATAAGTTGCCTTGGTCATGGTGTCATCATAGCAATAAAAAATTAAGACAGACAACCTCTGTGTAGAAAACATATTGTCAAAATCACAGGCTTGGTGGCACATGCCTATAATACCAGCACTTGGGAGGATGAGGCAGAGAGATGGGACGACATAGTGAGCCTGGTCTATAAACATAAATATAAAACAATAAGGAAAGGAAGGGCTGACTGTGGGAAGGGAAGTAGCTGTGACTGGCCAATTGGAATTGTTGCTGTAACAGGGTGAGGGATGAGTATGGGTGCTGGCCTGGAGATGGGAGAGGGGCAGCAGGAGGGGACAGTCAGAAGCTGGTAGAATGATGGAAAGGGGGACCATACTGGTCATATCACCACCTCCTGGTGAAAGCCCGGGGCTGTGGTCTGTGGAAGGAGGACCCTGGGCCAAACAACAACAACAACAACCCCAGAGCTATTTGCAAAGCATGCAGGGAAGCTGGGAACAAAATAGTAAAAGGTACTGGAGACAAAGCCAAAACTGACCCCACCAAGCCAGCAAGCCGGGCACGTCGGCAGGAACATGCAGCACACACGTAATAAGTAACAAGAAGGAGCATCTGTCAGGACAGGCTCCAGGATCCCTTCCCTTCTTTTCTTTCCTTTTCTACATTCTAGAATGAGACAGGGGGATAGCTCCCTTGTCTGTGGCTCTATTTCAGGAGTAAGAGATTTTGAATTTCCACTTATGGTGTAGGACATCTCCAGTCCAATTCAAGATGGAGATGGCTCCATCCCTTCAGTCACTCCCTCCCAACTGCTGCCTTCCAAACCCTGGACAATCTTCCCAAGTCTTTAGAGAAGTTCTACCTTCTCCCCACAGCTCCCTGGTGATCAGTGTCCTACCTGGAAGGGACTTGGAGTGACAGATGTTTGGGGCCCTAGACAGATGTGAGGGTGAAGGAGAAGCTGCTGAGCTCACTTTCAAGTCTTGGTAAAGAGAAGTAGAGGTGAGTCGTGGCCCCAGGTTCATGTTCATCTACAATGGACGTGGCCAGGACAATGTGCTTAACAAAAGCAACTTAAGAAAGAAGTGGCTTATTTTGGGTCACAGCTCATCATAATAGGAAGTCGTACCACAGGAGAGTGAGGCGGCTGGTCACATTTCATCCACAGTCAGGAGTAGCAAGAAATGAATGCAGGACTCAGTTTGACTTAGCCTATTTCCTCAAGTTCAAGACCTCACCCCATGACTGGGCCACCCACAAGTAGAGTAAGCCTTTCCAACCAATTAACCAAACCTAGATAATCCTGCTCAGGCATGCCCTGAGATGGGGATCTTAAATCCCATCAAACTGACAATCAAGAGTAGCCCCCACAGGGACTTTAACCTGGAAAGGAGGTCTTTGAAGGTCTGATGATGAAGGCATCCTGAGCCCAGGCTGGGTTAGAAATCGCATGAAGAAGAAGACACAGGACACAAGACACAGAGAAGACAGAGATGTGGAGATGTGGCAAAGGCTGAAGTGACAGGTCTGTCAGCCTCAGATGCGGGAGAAGGCAAGGAGGCTTGTCTGGGGCTGTAGAGGAAGTTTGAAGTCACCTTTGATTTTGACTCTGGCCTCCAGAAACATAAAAGGGTAAACTTGTGTTGTTTTTAGCCACACTGTGATCTTCTTATGGAGACTCTGGGAAACCTATCAGATGGAGAGGGGCCAGTGTGGACAGTGTGTGAGGGGTGAAGGGGAGAAGTGGGCCCGAACAGGAGGCCCATCCTTCTGCTGAAACAAAGTAAGGACCGTCTATACTTGTGATCTTTGCTGGCTCACTTGTGGTTCTGAAACTAGACAATAGCCCCAATTAAATTTTTTTTTTTTAAGTAAAATATCTCATTAAAACTTTCAAATGTTAACTGGGCAGTGATGGTCCAAGCCCTTAATCCCAGCACTTGGGAGGCAGAAACAAGAGAAGTTTGGGGCCAGCCTGGTCTATAGAGCGAGTTCCAGGACAGCCAGGGCTATACAGAAAAACTCTATCTCCAAAACAAAACTTTCAAATGTTAATTATATGTCAAAATGATATGATTTTAAATATGTTGAAGTAAACAAATATTAAAAGAAATTACATTATGCTTTTAACAATGTTCTAAGATCAGTTTTTATTTAACTTAAGTGTGTGTACCACATAAGTGCCTGGTGCTTTCAGAGGCCAGAAGAGGGTGTTGGATGCTTTTGAATTGGAGTTGTAGGCAGTTATGAGTCTCTGTATGAGTGCTAGATACTTATAGCATCTTGTCCAGTTCTCTCTACTATTAATCTCCTTATTGTATTTCTTTAATGTGGTGACCAAAGGCTTAAAAAAATTATATATGTGCTTCACATGGTATTTCCAGTTTCCAGATGTCAGCAAACATGGCCCCAGGTCAAATCCAGCTCATTGCCAGTGTTTGTAACTAGGTATTGGCACATGGCTATGGCCATTTCTTTATATGTAGTTTCTGGCTGCTTCAGTGCTAAAGATGTACAACCAAGTAGACTCACTGAAGGTCACATGACTCACAAAACTTCAAATGCCTGCACCTGATCCTTTGCAGAAAATGTTAGAGAGAGACTCTCATCCAAGGATGGACCAAGTCTCTGAGCAGCTCTCGGCTGGCCCATCCTCCCATGCCCACGGCATCTTCTGAGAAAGACACTTGTTTCTGGTCTCAGTACTGAGTCTAAAGCCTATAAGCATTAGTGAGAGGCCCCAAGAGGACTGTTTCTAATGGAAGAATACAGCACAAGTCAGGAAGAGACATGTTGAAGACTGTGACTCAGAGGCTAAGAGGTGGGGGTCAAATGTCTCTCTAGGGTTGGTATGACATTTGGTTGGTATGACATTTGGAGAAAGCCTAATGATTATAAGGGTCACAGAAATTAACCGCCAACTTTTCCTAAATGCTCACACATGAGGCATTTAACTCCTGTATGGATGTTCTTGGTTGTCAACTTGACTACATCTGAATTAACTAAAACCCAAGTGACTGAGTACACTGTGAGGGACTTTTTCTTAATTAAATCATTGAAAGTGGGAAGATCAACTTTTATTTTGAAATATTCCTGTTTTGAAATGGGAAGATCTACCTTTACTCTGGGCCACACCTTCTGCTGGAAGCCTACATAAAGGACATATGAAAAAGGAAGATTGTTTTCTTTGTCTGCTTGCTCTCCCTAGCAAGTTCATTCCTTTACTGGAGCCTTCTTCTTCTGGATTTTCACATAACTAAAGACTTCCTAAGCCATCCAACCTCATGGACTGAACAACTACTGGATTCTTGGAACTTCCATTGCTATACAGCCACTGGTGGATTGGTAGACCACCACCTATAAACCCTTCTAATAAATGCCCTGTAGACAGATGACAGATAGTTGATAAATAATAGTAGATATAAATATATGATAGAGAGATAGATAGACAGACAGATAGAGACAGATAGACAGATTCATTCTATCAGTTCTGTTCCTTCAGATAACCCTGGCTAATACAACCCCCATCATCCCTGGACTGTGGGTGTTTAACTTTTTTGAGGAACAACAGGTCCCTTTAAAGACAGACCCTTAAGGCCCAGCACTTTCTGCCAGACTCATCCTGGCGAAGAAGCAGGGCCCTCAGGCAAGTGTGACAAAAGGGAGATGTTCAAACACATAAGCCAGGTGCTCTCTCCTTGCCCCATCTCCTGGGCCTTGAGCTCCCCTTTGCAGCTCTCTGCCTGCCAAGTTGAACCAGAAGCCTGTCCTCTTCACACCACATTTGCCATACAGTTATTTACCTGTGTTTCTGGAGACAACAGTACCCCAGTCGCCCTACTCATCAATCCTCCTTTCTCCGACATGCCTGAGAAGACATGTCTTCAGCCTGTGGGAGAATTCACCCTGATGTGGAGGCCCTCATTATCAGGCACAGCATGCAGCCCACAGGCCAATCCCAGGCCTGTCCTCTTTTTATGTAAATAATAATGCCAGCAATATATGGATCTGTTTTCTTGAGACAGGGTATCTCTCTCTCTCTCTCTCTCTCTCTCTCTCTCTCTCTCTCTCTCTCTCTCTCTCTGTGTGTGTGTGTGTGTGTGTGTGTGTGTGTGTGTGTGTATACAACCAATCCCATTGTCCACCAAGATTTATCTGTTTGGGAAGGGCATATTGAAATATTCACAGGAAAATCTATATTTTGAGTTTGGGCACCCATTGTCACGTATCATCTATACAAATTCCAAGGTGACATTTCAGAGATAGGCTAGAAACAGTGAATGCCAGGTGGTGCCACCTGCCCCTGGGGTTATCACAATGGACTGGGATTCCTTTCCATGGAGCTTCATTTTTATGCCATGAGACAGATGACAGATGAAAGGCCTTCTTCTGAACTGGCTCCTTGAATGTAACTTTCACTGTTGCTTATGAGGTTTAATTTCTACAACTATTTTGATCAAAGCTTTTAGAAAGTCCTCTATTCCTCAGTTCAGTGAATTTCAACTTTACCTTGTGGATTTTATGAGTTTGGAGGAAAAAAGAATTAACTCTTCTATTATTGGGAGGGGAGTTTGAGGGAAACTGTCATCTATGTTCTCCCTCCCAGAATAATTAATTATTCAGTCATCTTTTCTTCTCCTTTTTATTATATTTCTCCAGCAAAAATGTTCTCTTGAGGCCTTTGCTTATTAAGCAGTGTGGGTTGGCTCTTGAGCATTCTTTCCTGGAGAACCCTTAACTGCTTCTCTTCTCCCAACGTTGTGTCCATGGGATCACTCTACTACCCACAAGCCTCTCTTACACCTATCTGTTTGCACACTGCTCCCTAAAACTTCTTCTGAGCACTCTGCACACAGGTTATCCGAACTGAATCAAATATGAATGAAATGAAATAATGCTGGGTAGTGTACTGACTGGTTTTCTGTGCCAGGAAGGAGCCTCAGTTGAGGAAATGCCTCCAGGAGATCCAGCTGTAAAATGGTGAGCTGAGCAAACCCTGGGAAGCAAACCAGTAAGCAGCACCCCTCCATGGCCTCTGCATCCGCTCCTGCCTCCAGGATCCTGCCCTGTTTGACTTCCTGTCCTGACTTCCTTCAATGATGAACAGCAATGCTGAAGTGTAAGCCTGATAAACCCTTCCTCCCCAACTTGCTAGAAACCCTAAAACAGGTGGGATCGCTAATAATTTATAAGCTGGGTTGTTTCTCAGATGTTTTTTGTTTAGCAAACTGGAGCCCCCTTTCTGGGTTAAAACAATACTAGGTGAATAGAAAGTACTTAACTCAGGACAGGATGCTGGACAGTTTTATGACAACCTGATACAAGCTGGAGTCATCAGAGAGGAGGGAACCTCAATTAAGAATTCCCTCCATGAGATCAGGCTGTAGGCAAGCCTGTAGGGCATTTTCTTAATTGGTGATTGATGGGGAGGGTCCAACCCATTGTAGGTGGTTTCATCTCAGGTCTAGTGGTCCTTGGTGCTGTGAGAGGGCAGGCTTGGCAAGTCATGAGGAGCAAGTCAGTAAGCAGCACTCCTCCATGGCCACTGCATCAACTCCTGCATCCAGGTGCTTGCCTGAATTCCTGCCTTGGCTTCCCTCAATGGACTGTGATTCAGAATATGTAAACTACATAAACCTTTTCTTCCCCTAGTTGGTCATGGTGTTTCATCACAGCAATAGATTCCAACAAAGATGGAATGTAGTAGATGGTAACATTACCCAGGTGATAGACGTATGGAGAGGCCAAGGAGGGCTGGTGACTCTCCTGGAGGATGGAGGGCAGAGCTAAGGCTACAGCAGCACTTGTTAAATTCTGCCTATCCAGGAACCTTTGATGTAGTGGGATTATGTTCTGGTACCTTGTCCTGCCTACTGGTTTATAAAAATGTTGATTGGCTGAAGGCAGACAGGAAGTGTGGGCGGGCTACCAGACTAAGAAAATTCTGGGAACAGGAACCGCAGAGCAAAGACACCAGGAAAGAAGCCAGCAGATACAGAGGAAAGTAGACAACTATGCTGCTCTAAGAAAAGGTGCCAAGCCGCATGGCTAAACAAGATAAGAATCATGGGTTGATTTAAGAATTAAGAGTTAGCAAGTTATATGACTGAGCCATAGGCCGATCAGCATAAAATTAATACAAGCTTCTATGTGTTATTTTGGGACTGCTGGTCCAGATCTTGGAGCTAGTCTGGGCCAGAAACTTCTTATTACTACACTTTGCAGGTGAGAATGTGTTGTTTGGTTTTTGAAGGCAGTGTTTTTCTGTGTAGCCCTCACTGTCCCAGACTGTTTGCTCTGGAGACCAGGCTGGTCGCTAACTCAGAGGTAAGCTTGCCTCTGCCTCCTGAGTGCTGGGATTAAAGGTGTGCACCACCACACTTGGCTTGCAGCTGAGAAATTTTTATACATTGTTGGGTGCTGGCATAAGCTTGCTAAATAAAGGCTGAGGGAGCAGAAGCAGCTGATCTCCCTGGATGATGGAACTGACTGTCTGTTGAGTGCTGATTTAACCCTGACAGCCCTCTCCAGGCTCGGCTATACTAGGCTGGAGGTGGCAATACATAAATAAATATGGGAAGATAAGTAAAGACGCATTTGCTGATAATACATCATCAATAAATTTATTTTTACATAATTCTTTAATATATATACACATATAATTCAACCACTATTATATTTTTTAAAAACCCACCAAATTTGCAAATGATTGAGATGGATGTGCCTACTTATTTTTTTATGAAGAATTAAATCTTGGGTGAACATTTGATGCTTCAGGATGCAGGGTATCCTCACTGTTTTCCAGAGTTGATGGATACTTTGACTTTGTGATTATTGATGCTACAAATTCTACCTAACATCATTCATAGCGCAGAATGGCAGGAGCCTGTTTAGAGCTACTTCAGAAACTGATGGAAATTCTGTTCTAATCTCAAACTAAAATTCACTGAATGGTGTATGTGTGTAGTTTTTAAAACCAAGCACTATAACACAATATAATCCAAACATATGTAAATTTGATGCTTCCTTGCTGAGTCTTGGTGGTAGGAAAATATTGAAGTCTTTGTTTTCCATAATTGAACCATTTGCTTTCTATAAAGGCAGAATATTTTGTATGTACAGTTAAAACATGGAATTCATAACATACAATAGTCCACAATCCAAGCAGAGATGTTTTTTGACAGGAAGCACATGAGCTGTGTGTTCAGAACCAAGGTTGCTAGGAGGGTCTGCAGTGCAGGTGCTACCAGACAATGCCTCACATCCGTTGTGTGTGTGAGTTAGGTTTTCATAATTGCACAGTCGGCATCTGTGGACCTCCTTCACCAACAGTTATGCCACCCAATATGGAGTCAATGCCCACAGGTAAAAAATCCAGACCCTTCAGGACCAAGGTGGATGAAGTCGATGCTGAGAGCGCTGACAACAGAGTGGGGCAAGGAACTCTTTACCAGTGTTTACCAGAGGCAGCTGCCTCTTTACCATTCTCCAACCTCCCACCATTGCCTCCCGAGGCTGAAGCAGCCAGCTCCACTGCACAAAGCCCTGCTGGGGCAGCCCTACAGCAGTGCTGGAGGTGAGTTCACAAACAACAGAACTCTTCTCCTTTCCTTCTGTAACCATTTACCTCTAAATGGAGCAACCAAGGAACTGAGATGATAAAAAAAAAAAAAAAAAAAATCAAGACAAGAAGAAAACCAGCTGAAGCAGAAGCAAATGAGCAGACTTCAGCAGCTCCCCCAGATGTGTTCCCATCTCCAGCAGCCTGGGATCAATGAGGCAGCTCGAGCACTGTGGGGTTAGTAGAGAGGTGGAGAGGCCACCATAAGCCAACCATCGCAGAAACTTCATTCGAAATGGGGGGGGGGGCTTTGTTGATATAAGTAAACCCAAAATAACACCAGATGTGTTTATGCAAAAAAATAATTGTTTTAAAGTCTCAAACTGAGGGTCAGTGACATGCACCAGCAGGCAGCTGAGCCTAGGGCATTTCAAGTCGTCCTCTGACACCCACACATGCACCATGGTGTGCCCATATCCCAGCCTTCATGAAACACATAAATGTCATTTTTTAAAGTCTTTAAACATTTAAGTTGAGTGGAGTACTGTGTGTTTTATGAGCTGACTTGACTTGGCGCTTGGGTGAAGTTACTGCCCCTGTATCTGGGAAGTGCGCCGTGGAAGTTTCGTGGCGCCGTGGAAGTTTCGTGGCGCCGTGGAAGTTTCGTGGCGTTTCCCTCCTCACTATTACGCCTGTTCTCAGTCCAAGTTTGCTTTTCTGCTTCTAAGACCCCAGATTTATGTTCTTTCTGGGCCATTTTTCTCCTGAACCATGTTCAAAGTTCTCCAAATGGTTACCCAGCTTGCTCTGCGTGTTCTGGTACATGTGATATTGAGAAAGAACATTAAAAAAAAATGTTGAAATGTTTTCAAAGTGAACAGGCATTCATTCACTAGGGGAGAGGATGACCTGCTGAGAAGAAATGACATGTTTCAAACATGGTTCGGGGACAGCAGCTTCGCTAGGTGACAGCTGTAGAGGCAGCCCTCTCTAATGGAGAATGCAAGCATGGTGTGAGGACATTTGCTGCAGAAGACATTGCTGTAAACACACCAAGATGAACAAGATATCAAAAAGGGACAGTGGCAGACATATCTATCCGACTGGAGCACCAGAGGCTCCTGGGATTCCTCCAAACTGAAGGGACAAGACTGATGAGAAATTTGTTTGGTTTTTGTTTTGTTTTGTCTTTTATTGTTGGGGTTCCCCCTCCAGATAACTACAGACAGGGAGGGAGACATTAAAACACTAACCACTTTTACAGAAGTGAGAAATGTCTGCTTTTGTCTTTTAATTACATGTTTAAGTAAATTATTATCTGAAAGCAATATAATATGCTGACGACAGAGTAGGGTGCTGAAGACTAACACATTTGCTCTCCTTGAGGGCTGAGACAGAAGTCTGGTTCTAGCGGCAATTAGCTATATGGCAGTGTGGTGGTTTGAATGTAATTGACCCCTGTAAGCTCATAGGAGTGGCGCTATTAGGAGGTGTGGCCTTGTTGGAGGAAGTGTGTCAGGATGGGGGGTGGGCTGTGAGGTCTCTCTTGCTCAAGCTTCTCTCAGTGTGACGTGGAGTTTACTTCCTGTTGTGTAATATCAAGGGATACACGATATTTAAATCCTTAATATCTGTCAGGAGGTGGTGGCACTTGCCTTTAATTCCAACACTCCAAGAGGCAGAGGCAGCTAGATCTCTGTGAGTTCAAGGTCAGTCTAGTCTACAGAGTGAGTTCCAGCTCCTGTTAACGGCCAAAACAAAGAAGACCCCAGACCCAGATTTCTTGCAAGATAAAAAAAAAAAAAAATTATTACATCCACGAATGGGCCAAAGGCAAGAAGATAGCCAAGAGCCCCGAATGTTCTCAGGGTAGAATTTTTATACAGCACTTTAGGTAGGGGAGGGGGATACAGCACTCTGGTAAGGGGAGGGGGAGTTCTCATGGTTACTCAGGGTGGTCTTGCCTGAGTCAGGCTGACTGGGCAATGTGTCTCAAGAGTGCAAGAAGCAAGCTTTGTTTAGACTGCACATCCTGCATGCAGCTAAGAAATCCTGTAAACAAAGCTCTGAGTCATTGAGCACACAGTCAATGAAACTCTGCCAACCTCAGTCAGCTTCAGGGGCCTCAGGGAGGGGCGAGGGGGGTTTCAGCTTGGTGGGCAAATAGCTATCCTGACACTAGAGAGTTAAAGGGGAAAGAGTTAAATGGGATTTCTCCATTATTTCACTCCAAAGCCACATAGAGAAACCTGTCTCAACAGGAAAAACAGATCAAAACCAAAAAAAAAAAAACCAAACAAATAAAATTTAAAAATAAAAAAACAACCAAAACCTAAAGTCTTTAATATCTAACACAGAGTCACTTGTGAAGGCTTCAAGACACAGTCTGTTTCTGGTCCTGTCTCCCAGAATCCTCACACAGACCCTCAGTCTCTCAGTCTCCTGAACTCACCTCAGTCAGGGTCACCCAGGGACTTCCGCTCAGCTGCCAACCAGCCATCCCTAGCTGCACATGACATCTACCTGGGGAGCTGTAGGAACAGCTGATGCCTGGGCTGCAGTACACTTCAATTACCAGCCTCTCCAGGGTGGCTATAGGCCCCGGTACTGTCTTCAGAGCTTGATGATGATTCTCTGGTGCAGGGAGGCTGAGAGAAGCTGAAACAGAGTGTTCTGGTTTCCATCCTTCTTTATGCAGAACTGTAGGGTACGGTTCCAACCGTCACCTGAAGGCATACAGTGATGGCTCCCTGCTGTGTGTCTCAAGCACTCTGTGTCACCTCTCTGGTCCTTCTTTCACCTGTACAATTTGGCAATGAGAACAGACAAGAAAAGATACCATTCTTGGTACAAAGTGCATGCTGTCGGTATCAATATTCCTTCACTGGGACCTCCTATAGGCAGGACAGGTTTCCCAGCATCATTTGGTCTGCCGTTTGTAGTCTGCTCCATAGAGATTCTGACTGCCAAAACCGAGGAAGTAGGGCAGGCACTGGGCAGATGGCTCAATTTGTAAAGTGCTTGTTATGCACACATGAGGACCTGAGTTCAGTCCTTCACAGCCCATGTAAATAAAGCCAGGTGTGGGGCACACTCTTGTAATCTCAATGCTAGGGAGGCAGAGACAGGTAGATGCCTGGGACTCAATGGCTAGCCAGCCTAGCTTCTCCAGTTAGTAGCAGGCCAGGGAGAGGAGGGATGGGGTCAGAGCACCTAAAGAACACTCACACACACACACACACACACACACACATACACACACACACACACACACACACACACACACACACACACACACACACACACACGTGTGCACACCAACTGAAGAAGGTCCAGCTTCCTTAGGTCAGTGATACAAGCCTACAATCTGTTACTGGGAAGATTGAGACAAGAAGATCACAAGGCTGTAGAGAGAGTTCAAAGAAAGCTTGGACAGCTAAGTCCCTGTCTCAAAAGTAAAAAGCAAGAGAAGCTGGGGATGTGCCCAGCTTTCACTCAAGCATGGAAGCAAGATAATGTGGAGGAAAGGGTTCTCTTCTTTCCCCAAAGCACTTTCTGCTTCCTGGCCACCTGCAGCTGTCTTAATGCACTCCTTACTCTCAACACATCTTAAATGCTATTAAGCAACCCCAAACACCAATATAAATAACCAAATTCAGATGTCTTCCTGGTTCACACCTGCCAAGAAGTCTGAGGGGAGTTTCAGTGGGAGGGAGATGGCCCTTCACCAGGTTTTCTCAAATGCCTTCAGGCAAGCCCATACTCAATTGCTCCAGTTAAACCATGTTAGCTCTTAATCTCCCCAGATAAACCCAGTGCAGACAGGCTGAGGCAAGAATGCTGGGGCCAGGCCAGGGGAGCTGGTGGGAAAACCTCAGCCACTAGGGATGAATGGGTGGAGGCTGGGCAGAAGAGCACCACACGATAGAGAGGTGATGAACTTAGAGTAGAAAGAAGGGCCCAGAAGCAAGACTGCCGGAATCCCATGCCTCTCAAGCTTCCTCACACGAACTTTACCCTATTTGTTACAGTAAAACAGGGAGGTCACACACCAGTAGGAGTCTTCTGGGATGGGTTGGTTCCAGGTGGAGGCAGCTAGAATATATAGGGAAGGAGAGTGTGTCACCAGTTTTTTTGTGAATCATACTGAAGAGCACAGAACAATGCCAACCCTAGGCTCCTGGTGTGTAACACAGGGAACCAAGTTAATGGCGTCCCTTCCATGGGTCCTCATTCCAGCCAGGACTCAGGAATAAGGTTCAGGCCCAACCACTTCCCGCTTTCTCTAAATACTAAGTACCCTCCCTTCCAGTCCTTGACATTTTGAAGTCACCCACCTAACCATTCAGCACCTCAGTTTTTTCATCTTTGAAAAGTAACAATAGTCCTTCCTCACCAAGCCCAAGGGAGGGACAAACCAGGAAATAGTATGAAGCCCTTGGCATGGTGCTTATTATTAAAATGTACTGAATAAAGGCTCATCTTTGTTGTGGTACCAGAGCACCTCAAACCCCCAGCACTAAAAGTCTCCACTTCCCCTTTCCAGCCCTGTCTCCTCAGCTAAGCCCTCCAGGGCTAGGCCTCTTCCTGAGGGTGAAAGTATTTTCTTTCAAGGTGCCAAGGCAACTGATTCTGAGTTCCTCTAGAAGAAGAGAGAAACAAACAGCAAAATTAGAGGAAACACCCTTCTTACTAGTTCATACAGTTGGGCCGGGCGGGCATACTACTCAGTGCCTTTCCCAGCAGCTAAGAACCTTCCATGCCACCCTCACTTTTTTTTTTTTTTTTTTTTTATCTGTGTTAAACACCTACTGTGTACCAACAAGGCATCCTTCCTCTAGCCCCAAGAAGTCCAAGGCCAACTGTCTTCTTCACTCTGGCTGTGCTTTGGCATGACCAGGGAGTTTGCAAAAGTGTTAGGACATCCAAACTCATGAAATCAGAATCCCAGCAGGTGGGACCCAGCTGGCAGCATACTCAGGAAGTTCCCCAGAGGCATCAAATGTGTGGTCACAGTGAGAACCAGTGACCTATAGGAAGGGCAGGTGAGAGGTCTGTGTTGCCAGAACCAGGGAGCTTTGTATTAGTAGCTCTCAACACCTACTGACAAGGAGGGGCTGTGTGACTGGGCAGGGAGGCTGGACAGTCCATGGCACTCTGTGCTTAGACACCACAGTCACCCCACACCCAATGCTAAGGGAGTGAAGAGGACTGTGGGAATGCTTGTTTCTAAGGCAGCAGGCACCCGTGTTATTGACGGCATGTGACACATTGCATAATTAAGTCTGTTAATGAGTATTAATAACATTGGCACATTTTATCATTTAGATCAACACTTCTCAAGCCTCTGGGATTGTTTTGGTGTTTCTGTGAAAGTGTATCAAAAAAGAAAAAAAAAACAAAAAAAAAAAAAAAAAAAAACTTGGGACAGGGGAAAACTGATGTGTGAGCCCCCAAAGACAATCCCATACCAGAACAGCTCCAAGACCGTTCAGGTCATGGCTGGGCCTGAGTGGCATCTTGCCCCATGACGATCTGTGACCCCAAATGCAGTCCATTAAGGCCCCTTCTTCCCTCCCCTCCCTGGTGTGCCATCCCTCTTCCCAAGTAGGAGATCAGCTCCCTCTGACACTGTAGTTTGGATTTGAAATGTCCATAAAGGCACACAGACTGAAGAACTGATCCCAGCCTGTAGGACTATTAAGAGATACAGCCTAGTGGGAGGAAATGAAGTCTATGGGCACTTCTCTTGAAGGAAATGATAGGGCTGCTTCATGTATTTGTGACTTTTCACACTGTGGGAAAATACTGGCCCAGTGACTTATGGAAGAAAGGTTCATCTGGGCTCACTGGCTTCAGAGGATGACAGTCCCTTCAGCAGGGAAGGCCGAGTAGAGCTCCTTTGTCCAGAACAGTGTGACATGTGGGGACAGCTGCTCCATTGTGGTGGGCCAGGAAGCAGAGAGCAGCCAGAATAGGAGGTAAATATGATCTTCAAAGGGAGACTCCCTTCCCCCAGCTGTTGGCCTGCTTCTGCGATCCAGGCTCTTTCTAAAGATTCCAGAGCCTCTCCAAATATTTTCAGGCACTAGGGAGACAAGTGCCCAGACACACTTGAAGAAAAGAGTTCTGATTCAAACCTTAATACTTCCTAACCCATAAGCTGAACAATCTTCTACTGTACATGCTCCCTCCATGATGGGTCATGCTACTCTTGGCCCAAAACAACAGGGCCACAGATTGAAACCCATTGTGTTAGGTACTTTTCTATTGCTGAGATAAAACACCATGACTGTGGTGGCTTGAAAGAAAATGGCCCCTAAAAGGATTGGCACTAATGAAAGGTGTGGTCTTACTGGAGGAAGTGGGCCACTGTGGGAGTGGGCTTTGAGGTCTCCCTTGCTCAAGCCTCACTCAGTGTGTCACTCAGTTTGCTTCCTGTTTCCTGCAAGATGTACAACTCTCAGCTTCCTCTCCAGCACCGCGTCTGCCTACAAACTGCCATGCTTCTCACCATGATGATAATGGAATGAACCTCTGAACTGTGAGTGAGCCAGCACAATTAAATGTTTTCCTTTATTAGAGTTGCCATGGTCATGGTGTCTCTTCAGAGCAATAGAAACCCTAAGACAAAAACCAAGGTGACATATAGAATAAAGAGTTTATTTAGGCTTTTGGTTCATGAGTCTGTTGGGACAGAGACATGGTAGCAAAAGGCTGACTTGATGGTAGGAAAAGGAAGCTGAGAACTCACTGGAAATGTCTTGAGGCCTTGAAACATCATATCCTATGCCCAGTGACAAACTTTTTTCAGCAAGGCTACATCTCCTAAATCTACTCAAACAGTGCCACTAACTAGGGACCAAAAATTTAACCATATAAGCCCAGGGGGAACATTCTCATCCCAACCACCATACACACAAAATCATTAAAGAATAAATCTTTACTTTTTATAAGTTGACTTGTCACGGTGACAGGAAACTGATAAAGACACACAGGATTAGACAGGATTGTTTGGACCAGTAGAAAGCTGTAGAAGCAAGACTGTGGGATGCCCAAGCCCAGGCCTCAGGAAAACTGGCAAGTGCTACTTTCTCTATGATGAAGCATGCCCAGAACAATAGAAAGCCATCCTGCTGAGCACTGGCCAATCAGATCCATGCCTATGTCACTACAGTTAAGAGTCTTTTTTACTACAGCAATACTAACAACAGCAATGAACCCTTTTTGTGGCAGGTTTTTCTTTCTATCACGTATGCTAAGCCTGCTTGATCTCAGCAGTGAATGGCTATGCAGCTGTTGGCAGCTCCCACACTGTGGTTCTTTTCTTGAGGGCCATGGAGCTTAAGAAGCTGTTAAAATGGCAGAAGAAAACCTTAGCATCTACAAAGATGTCTGTGCACCAGGAACTGAACTTTAGCGCTGACTTTCATGATAAATGAAGCAACAGTCCTAGAATGTGGTGATCTGAGTAAAAATGGCCCCCATAGGCCCAAAGGAAGTAACACTATTAGGGGGTATGGCTTTGTTGGAGGAAGTGTGTCACTAGGGGTGGGCTTTCAAGTTTTAGATGCTCAAGCCAGGCCCAGTGTGTCTCTCTCTTGCTGTGGTCTGCTGATTCAGATGTAGAAATCTCATCTACTTCTCCAGTGCCGTGTCTGCCTGCATGCCACCATGCTCTGATGATGAACTAAACCTCTGAACTGTAAGCCAGCCCCAGTTAAGTGTTTTCCTATATAAGAGTTGCCATGGTCATGCTGTCTCTTCACAGCACAGAAACCTGAACTAAGATAGAGTAGTATGAGAGGACTTGTAATTTTGTCACTAGCAGGTATCGAGAATAAATGTTTTTCATCCTGTTACTGTTGGCCTTGTTTAATGTGATAGTGATAAAGTGAATATATTAGCATATATTTGCTCCCAATAAGTTTTTTTACTATATTTTTATTGTTTTCCTCTGCAATTGTGAGTATTTTATGAACATAAAATTTGATTCTTAAAGAGATCCACAGGCTTCTGCAGGCTTCAACATCCTGTAGAGCAGTCCATGGTCATGAGAAAAGTGAAGAACACTAAAAAGAAGGTAGGTATGACCTTGGATTTCTGTTCCCCACACTCTGTTGACAAGCTCTGGGCTAACTGCTGCTACCCACACAGACATATGTCAGCAAGTCAGCCCCACAGCCATTCCTAAAACGAGCAAGATCAAGGTCTGCCCTTCTCGGGAGCTGTAATGCTGTCTGGCAAGAAAGGTTCATTCAAGGCAAATATTTCAGTGGCGCATTTCAGCCCAGTGGTGACATGGGAGTGACATGAGATCTCTTTGACAATGAGGAGACATAATCATATTGGGAGAATGTCTGCAAGATCAAGCCAGAAAGTAGCGTGAAGAGCGATACTCAAAAGGAATAGAATCAATTTAACAACTAATTGAGAACTTCCTTCTGGCAGGCACTCTTCCTGGGAGGAAAGGGGTCATGTTTAATTCATAAATCCCCAAGACCCAAGACCCACTAAATCAGACCTATGATCCCACTCATCTTACAGAGGGTAGAGAGCATGCCCAGAGAAGTTAAGTAACTTGCTTGGGGTCACGTGCTCAAAGTGCCAAACCTGAGCCATAACAGGGGCTTTTCAAATTCCAATACCCAGGCACAACTCAGCACTATACCAATATGCTGCCCTCTGGTTAGCACCTCAACAAAGCTGGTAAGCAGCCCACAAAGCCAATCCCTGGGAACAGAGCCAGGAAGTGACTGACTTGGCTTAAAAACACTTCCCAACAGATAATTTTTAACTGACAGCCAATTTTGTGAGCACCCAGGCTATGGGGCTTCCTGGTTTCTTAAACTCCAATTCTGCAAGAGCTGGCATTCTATGAAACAGTTCACACTTGACAGCACATTCCTTTTTTCACCAATGAACAATAATTCCTAGCCACCTCTATAAGAATTCACAAAGTTTTAATGTCCACATGAAATAAAGACCCCAAGGAGGGATGTGGTAGCATAGATCTGTAATCCCAGGGCCTGGGAAGTTGAGACAGGAGAACCATTAGTCCCAGACCAGCCTGAGAGAGTGAGTGGGAGGCCAGCCTGAGCTACATGAGGAGACCTTCATCTCAAAAATAAATCCTAAGAACTTGTGGTAGTCCTTTCAAAGTCAGACTGAAGACTTGTTGCCAGGGGTGTGTCTGGCCTGAGCACAGGAGATGCTTAGGCCCTAGAAGATGAACAAAAGTTATCCCCATGTCCTGTCTGTTAAGGGCCCTGTTCCCTTCTGACAT
Source organism: Phyllotis vaccarum (assembly GCA_033318265.1). Classification (NCBI taxonomy): domain Eukaryota; kingdom Metazoa; phylum Chordata; class Mammalia; order Rodentia; family Cricetidae; genus Phyllotis; species Phyllotis vaccarum. The sequence continues at coordinate 118,675,158 of JARWLC010000001.1, read as the reverse complement.
CAGACAACCTTGATCAGTCCCTTCTGTCTTCCCTACAGTCACAGCACAAACCTAGTCAATGACATATGGTCTTTTAATCCCCAAACCTTCAAAATGTGAAGCAGTTTGAACATGGTTTATCCCTTCCAGAGCCTTGTGAGAGATTAGGAGAGGAGATATCTCACCCAACACCAGCGTTTGGAGGCAGAGCCTCCGGGAAATGAGGACTGACCAGATTCTAACAGGAGAGACACCATTATTGCACCCTGGTGATTGTGTAAGAGGAGACAGACAGAGAACAGGCACATATCCGTGTTCCGTGGCTTGCCCTGCTATGCTCTATGTTGCCCCAGAAGTCTGCTTTCAAAAAGCCCATCACCAGGTGTAGCCCTTGGCTCTCAGATCAGAACCATGAGCCCCAAATGACCCCTTTTCTTCAGAGCTTTTGCTGTCTACGGTGCTGTATATTAGTAACAACAAAAACTAAATCAACCTGAAACCAAAGATCAGATGATGTCTCCTGACTGCTTGAGTCAGAGCTCAGGTTTCCTCATGCTCTCTGTGTGTCCCATCCTGTCACAGCAGAGAGGAGCTGGGGATTCTACCCTGATTTTAAGCCAGTGTGAGTCCTCTACAGTTCCACAGACACTGATAGAACATGTGGGTCTCTTGGCTTAGAAAGGGTGAGACTGCTTAGCAACAGCACAGCAAGTGCCTGAGAATCAGAACTAATGTCTCCAAAATCCCACAAGGAAGCCCCCAGCAGGCCTAGGTAGATGCTGTGTACCACACTTGACAAATTCTGCTAAGGGAAAGAATCACTTTTATAGGAGACAATGAACAAACCTTCCCAGGGCTGACAAGAGACAAGGCCTTCCTTCTGTAAACAACCTAAGAAATGGCGCTGGAGAAGAACAGTCAGACCTGGCCTTCTCCACCCACGTGGCTCTCAGAAACAGAACTCCCATTCTTGGGGAGGGGAGAGGATGGGAATCTGCTTTCCATGCCCACTGCCTCCCTTCACTTTCTCTGTGGTGTTGCCCTTCCCAACAACTAGTCACAACCTCCACAGGGCAAGTTCAGGAGGGGACAATGCCCCTGCCCCCTTTTCTTGCTAACCCCTTTCTTGGCTCCAGCTGAGGAAGACACTCAGCAAGGACTAGGCTGGATGAACTGGTAAGCCTCGCCTCAACAGCGACCATAACCTTTTCACATCCAATCAGGAAGGCCCCCAGCCATCTACAAACAGGCCTCATAACTTAGCTCCCAAGGTCCCCTGTGCTACTAGGCCTCTCCTCCTCCCCTCTACAAAGTCAGCTGGGGCTCTAACAGCCCTGCACTGGTCCTTTCTGAACGTCTCCTTCAGCCTCACAGGTTCCTTCCATTGCTGTTCTTTCTCCAGACTTTTTATTGCTGTATAACAGCTATACCAGACAAGTCTTATTAAAATGTAAATGTCCCTGGATTGGAGACAAAACTAGAATGTCAGTAGAGAGTTGTTACAACAGCCTTTAGGTATCTATAATGTCACCTGTGAGCTATGTGACCTGAAGGAGGAGTATTCATCTGCAATATGGAAATTGGTATGGTTAATAATGACTGACAACTCTGCAGGATTAAAGAAATCACCCAGAAGACAAGCTTCTGGACAGGTCTGTGGGGGTGATTCTAGATTTAATGGAAGTGGGAAGACATGTCGCTAAATGTAGAGCATCCATCAGCTGTGGTTCTGTATGAAAAGCAGAAACTGATCCAGCTCACTGCTTCCTGACTGAGAGGCAACGCCTCCCCTCCTACAGCTGGCCTTTGTTGCCATGCTTTTCCCGTCATAATGGACTGTGGCCCCTCAAGCCATGAGCACAAATTAACCTTCAAGTTGCTTCTTGTCAAGTATTGGTCACAGCAGCAGGAAAAGTACTAATACAGGAGTGATGGCCACACTCACCTCCTGTTGTGGACAAAGGCAACTTGATAAACTTGTGTGTCTCTGGAAGTTCCCCAATGTCTCCTCCCATTCTAGAGTTATCCTGGGGAAGCAGGTGGGAAGGTCTCTTGCATTTCCCATCATGCACCCCCTCTCAGCCAGACACACCCCTGAGTAAAAGCAGAGATCCTCAATCAGGCAAATGGCTTGGGACAGTCTCGGCATGGTCTAGATAGGAGCATAACAGACAATTGCACACTTGGATTTTCTAAGCTACAGGAAGCTAGAACTGCTTGTTTCTGTCAGGTGAGCCTGCCCCAGGCTGTGTGTCCTTCTGTACCACTATACTAAGTAGAAAGTCCAAACTTTTCAAAGCATGCAGTTATACACCATCCCCTCTACAATTCTAGCAAGTGGGTGCTTCTACCAGCTTCATGATCCGCTCAGTTTCTAGAACAGAAAACCAAGGCTCAGAGGTTCCAAAGAGTAAAGGTGGGATTGGCAAGATGGTCACCCAACGATGTCTGTGTCCAAATCCTTGGAATCTGTGAACATGTTACCTTGTATGACAACAGGGGCTGTGCAGATATGGCCATCCTAAGGATCTTGAGACAGACAGGTGGTGGGCTCAGTCGCAACATCCACATGAAGGATGGTGAATGATGGGGGGGGGCGTCCTATAGGTGCTGCTGATATGAGGGGAAGGGCCCACAAGGCAAGGAATACAGGAAGCTGCTAAAAGCTAAAACAGACCAAGAAAAGTCTTCAGCCCTATCAAATCATGGTGCCAGCTGAGACCCAGTGAGGCATTCTAACCTCTGAAAACATCATCACATGTCTGTGCTGAAATGAGTCTTTTAGTCCTTTGTTCCAGTAACCATAGGAAAATAATATACATCCTCAAAGGGCCACAGTGCACCATGGTGATTTCAAGAAGTATACGGCCCATCTAGGAGCAGTGTAGAACAGGAAAGGCTGTCTAGCTCAGGAGTCCTGCAGCCCCCTAGGGCTCCATTGGGGAGTCTGTAGAGCCCTAGTGAGCAGGACTGCACCTTCCAAAGCTGACAGCTTGTATCTGTAAAGCAAGAGCTCTGAGACTTGAGCAAGCTACTTGACCTCCCTTTGCCTCTGTCTCCTTATCTGTGGATGGGGTATAAACAGTATGGACCTCAGGAGCTGAGATGATGGGTCATTCTGGACAGTGCTACTGCCATCATTAAAGTACTTCTAGTTCCTGAAGAGCTGATCAAGAGACAAGGGAAGAACTACTTGCCAAGCCCCTCCCTGCAGGCTCTGACTTGGAAACTCCAGATGAGCCTTTCCCAATCTGCCCTTGATGCTCCCGACCTCCAGAGGAGTCCGAGAGGACCAAACACCCACAGCCATGCTGTAGCACACTTCGTCTCCAAATCATGACACGGAGACTTAGTTATGGATGCTCAGCCCTGTCTTATGTGTGTCCCACTAGCTCTTATAACTTAATTTAACCTGTTTCTCTCCATCTATATTTTGCCTTGGGGCTTTTTACCTTTCCTTATTCTGCATGTCCTGCTGCCCTGCTTCATCCATGTCTGGCTGTCTGTCTAGCTGGCGGCTCCACGGTTGGCTGGTGGCTGGTGGCTGGCGGCTGGTGGCCCTGTGCTGTCTCCCTTACTCTCTCCCTTGTTCTCTTCTCTGGAGCCTAGGTTTCTTCTCCTATCCCTTCTCTGCCTAACTATTGGCCATTCAGCTTTTTATTAGACCAATCAGGTACCATAGGCAGACAAGGGGAAACAGCAACACATCTTCACATAGTTAAGTGAATACAATGTAAACAAATACACACCTTCACATAGTTAAACAATTGTTCTATTCCACAACACCACATGTGTGGAAGAAGGAGCTCTGAAACCCAGCCCTGCTGGATTTGAGTACACAGCCAGAACCACCCCTCTGACCTAAGGCAGGGCAGACAGAAATTGGAGCAGCCCTGTGCAGTTAGTTGAGTTTCTGCCCTTTAGTTTTCTTATCTGTCCAAGGGAGCAATTAATAACCTCCTGCTAGAGCAGTTGGAAGAATCTGGAAATGCCATGCATGAGAGCTTCTGTGGAACAGTCTTTGCTGTTGAAATGAAAGAGGGTGAGCATGTAAAAAGTGCCTCTTGGTGCAAGGGAACCTGCTCTAGGGCCCCCAAGGTTATCTGAAACCAGACAGCGCTGAACCCTCTATAACTATGTGTTTCCCTCTACTCTGTGGAACAGTCTTTCCACCTTAGCAGAGCACTCACCAGAGGTGTCCCTGTAACTATCAGTGTGATCTCTTTGTCCTTCACAATTTCTCGGATCAAAGAGACGTTCTTAGCAGAGAGCTCCCTGGCCTCTGCATGCATTTTCCTTTCCTTATTAAGTAGATAGCTTTCATCTTTTCTCCTAACAGAAGTACCATTTGGTTTCTCTCTGGCTTTTAGGAACACCTAACAGTACTGCTTGTGTGATTGGGGGCATCATTAAATGGAGAAAGACTTCTAGAACATGGCAGTATCATTCTGTGGCTGCCTGCAATTAATGGGAGGGTGGTGTATGTAAGTGGATACACCAGACTTGGGAGGGGGAGGACCACCTCACATCTCAAGCAAAATGCTCAGGGGCAGTGTGAGATTTTATTTCATTGCTCAGAAGGTAAAGTAATTTAACACTTTTTTATGGACATGCCTGTGTGCATGTTTATGGGTGTGTATACATGTGGAGGCCAGAGTATGACTTGTAGTGTCATCCTCAGGAACACTGTCCATCTCCTTTAGATAGGGTCTTTCATTGATCTAGATCTCATCCATGAAGCTAAACTCCATCCATGAACCCAAGAGGAGTCACCAGTCTCCAGTCCCCAAACACTGGGATAGCCACCAAGCCCAGTTTTTCATGTGGATACTGGAGAGTTAACTGGACTCCTAGTGCTTAAGCCTCAACCAACCCAGCCGTCACTCCAATGCAAGGACTTTTTATTCCTGGATTTTTCTACTTAATGACTTCCAGACTTCAGCTAGCCACGGATAGTAGAAACTTTAGATAGTAAAATCACAGAGAAAGGGTAGACACTGTCTGGCAGTGAGTGTTGAGCTGAAATGGAGGGGGACAAATAAAAAGGAATATTCCACAGGGGTGGAACCAGAACATGTAGTTAGCAGCTGGGGTAGGGGACTGAGCCAAAGGCAGTCCCATGGGTTTCCTATGTGCTCAAGGCTTGGAGGCTGGACACCTACTCCTCAGGTCATTCTCCTCCACAGGTGGATTACCATGCCGCTCCTTCTTGGAGGAAAGTGTGGTAGCTGCAGCTTCTGTAGTCAATGGTCCGTTTCAACAGCAAATGGATTTTCCATCAGGAAGTAGTTCGGCCTGGTAGGGATATCTAGCAACTGCAACCTGATCCACTGGAAGGCCTTTATGTCTCAGGAGTGCAGGAAGGATGACCAATGACTCTGGTGTGGCCAGACCTGGGGAGTTTCCCAGGACAGGAGACCATCAGTGCTATATCCAGAAATAACAAACTGGCCATCCTATCACCCAAACTCTGCTGAGAACTTACCCCAGCCTTTTCTGCAGTTGTATGGTTTCCATCCCTTGCCTAAAGTGGAGACTGGCAATATAACCAAGCCAAACTGGGACACTGTCCCTTTGCTTTACAGTTTGCAAATTGGATTCACATGCATGGACCTCAAACTCAAACAGATGCCTGTATTAGAAATGCTTTTGAGTATACAAGACAGAAAATGGAGCACAGATGATGTAGACAGATACAAACACAAGTCCAAACATAGGTGACTGCTAGGCTCCATCACATGTTAGTATCAAGAAAATTGTCAGACAGTTTTCTGAAGACGACTGCCATAGTTCCAGATAGCTAGTTTTCATGCCCTCGCAGGAAGAAGGAAGATGGTGGGATGTTAGTAGCACACAGTACTATATTTACATTTCTTAGGCCACTTCTGGCTCCACAGTCTTTAGAGAAACCAAGTACTTAGTCTTCTGGTCTTTAGAGTAGAGGGCAAAAAAAGCATAAGAAAGTTCAAAACAAATTACCCCCACTCTCTGCCACAGTACACTGTGACTGGGGATATCATAAAAGCCTATGCGGCTGTACCATGCACATGCACTGCTGATCTTCAAGCTATGGATACCGAGACCCATCACCACTGAGGGCATCATCAGCATGTAGGAATCTGATCTTGGAGCTGTGGAGTTCTGGGAGGTTGGGGGGTGGGCTGGAAGGTGAGTCTGTCCTGAATTGCAGACCCCATCTGGCCACACTGAATATGTTGATTCAGACAGATCTTACATGGAAGTAGTAGAGTCCAGTGGTTCCCAGGGTACAGACGGCCAAATGACCAGATGACTCCGGTTTCAATCCATCCTTCCTAACTGGGTGACCCTGAACAAGTTACTTAGCCTCCCTGTGCCTCTCTTCTCCATCTGTCAAGTGAAGGAGCAATGATTCATTTACATCTCTAGGGCAGCAGAGGGGACTCTGAGCCAAACTGTATAATCTAGGGCTCAGAACTGTGACCTGGCCCTGCTGTTGGCCGTGCCTATCAGCTGTCAGTGACATGAACATGATTCACAGAAGGGGTCCTTGGACACAGCCTTCATGTTTTCCCTCTTCCCTATGTGAAATGGCCGTAGGTCTCCCAGCCTGGCCAGGCCCCTTTCAGACCACTCCATCTGAATGATTTGCTGGTGGCTAACTAGTCCATTGGCCCCTTGCTTGGAGGCCATGGAACCCAATGAAGAAACACCTCTCCAAGTCTATTCATAGTGCCTCACTGTCATCAAGCCTATGACAGGGTATAGCAGCGCGGAGGGTACAAAGATAGGTGGCAGGCTCTGTGGACCTGAGCAGATCACTCAGTCTCCCTGTACACAACACCCGGTCTGTAAAACCGTGACAGTATACCTCTCTGAAGGGCATCTCATTTCCAAACTACAATACTTTCCCTATGGAAATCACGATATCTGAGTCAAAGTGGCTGTACCTAGACTTCTGGCCAGGTGTCTGACCTCCCCAGGATTCAAGGTAAGTGCTTTGGGCTCTCAGGTCAGCCTCCAGTTGTGCCTCCCCTCCAGCTGCCAATCCCTCCCCCTTCCTCCCACCCTTGCCAACCCCTACTCTCCATCCCATCACCCTCCTCCTGCCTCTAGCCTCCCTCCAGGTTGCTAACATGCAAAGAAGGGACCGTGTTTAGGACACGGGGAGGATCCCCGTTTAGGATCCCCCGGGGGGGGGGGGGGATCAGGGTGGGGAGGCCCAGTGCAGTCCTCCAACAGCTCTGCTTCCCAGGAAGAGGCCTTTTCAGAGGCGACAACTTTGAGCACGGCACAGCTGCTCCTGGCGCGCTAGAGCCTGGGCGCGCAGACGCGCGGCGGGTGGCAGTCATTAACCGGCTGTCAGGTTCCTTGGCTGATGCAGCTAAAAATAGCGCGCTATAGATAGCAGCCTCCCCCGCGGCTGCAGCCCGCACCTCATCCCCAGATCTGCGCCGCCCGGCACCTCGAGAAGACCGCGCCACCGAGCCTAGCTATTTATAGAACCCACACCTCAGCACTTTCCACCCCCCACACAACCCTCTCAGCTGCACCGATCAGAAAAGAGCAGCCTGGGCCGCCACTCACGCAGATATGCAATCACATCTGGGGCCAGGGAGTCGTGATGTTATAGCAAACCTCGAGGCGGATTCATATTAAAGATCAATGGCCACATTAAACGTAAGCAGTCAGTTTCGCGGTGAACAAGTCCTGGTGACATACAGTGTTGTTTCAGTAAATAAACTCAAGAGAGATGTGTAGCCCTGATGCTGTGTACTCCCTGGCGAACTCTGAGTGCTTGAAGGTGGGGGGCGGGGACAATGGAGATGGGCTTGGGGTGGGAGAAGAGAGAGGGAGAGCGGGAGGGGAGGAGAGGGGAGAAGAATGCAGAAAGAAATAGAGGAAGCTGTGAGGAAATAGAGAGAGATGGAAAGAGATAAGAAATGACAAAGAGCAGATGGGGTGCAGAAATGAAAAGAAGGTTGGAGAGGCTCTCAGAAGGACCCAGGTTTGATTCCCAGTACCCACGTGGTGGCTCACAATCATCCCTAATTGAAAGCCCAGGGGTCCTAATGCCCTCTTCAGATGTCCACAGGCACTACACACACATGGGACACAGACAAAACACTATACCTATAAAATAAAATTTAAAAAGAGATGGGTGAGAGAAATGGGGAAAGATGGAGAAAGTTCAAGAGAAGGAAAATAGAGGGAGATGAGGAAAGATAGAGAATGCAAACATGACGGTCTTGCCTAGACCTCTTCACACCCTTGACCACATTTCCCTTCCCACACAATCACTAGACTGGTTCATCGAGAAAAGCATAGGTATTTCCAAATTTTGATGAGGCTGGCAGCTGGACAAACACTAGCATATGTCAGTGCAGACCTCTAAGACACATTGACTTGGGGTCAAGCCCTACTCTGCCACCCAGCTTTGAGAGCCTGCTAAAGCTCAGCTTTTTTGACACACAGTCCTGTCTTACAACACTGGGCTGAAGTCACAGAAGGCAGGAAAGTGCCCTGCAGGCCAGTAGCTGCTGAATACTGTGAGTTCTGAGAACGAAAGACAAGCCTGGGTGTCACGGACATCACCTCTGGCATACAGTCTTCAAGACACTCGGCACACCCTCATGTTTTCCTATGTCTCATTGTCTCTCCCATGATCTACTTCTGTAACCCCAGTGGTACAAAGAAGAAAAATAGGAAGGAAGAAGATCTGGGGCCCTTGGCAGGCTCTGGGTGATGAATGGAAACATCCTCAGCCAAGGCTTTGATGTCTGAATAAGTTTAGTTGAACCTGGATTTATAAACACAGGTGCTAAGTCAGGGAGTGGCTAGGTAATATTGTTCCAAAACATCCAGATTCAGCACGGGCTCATATGCCCTCAGAGGTCACCTCCTGGTCTTGCTTAAGAAGCTGGGCACAAATTTTTATATATTCAAACCCAACGCGCATGCTTGCACGGCCTTCCTACCAACTGCTGACTGATCACTAAACAAGAGGGGAGCATGCCTCTAGCTTTCCAGAACCACTGTACTATTCCCTGTTTACTTCTTATCTGATTCCCCCCATATATCAACTCCTCGTTCTCAAATTGAGGTGCCTCTTGTCCTCACACCCCAGAGAAAACTCCCCATCACCAAACTTTCCACAAATCTACCTTCTAACAAGTTCCCAGATAAGGACCAAAGATGTTTACCTAAGACCACCATCACAGAGAAGGTGAAGGATGGAGGCCCTGTGACATTTTATACGGAGGCTCCAGGCAAACCATCTCTGAAACACAGACATCAATGTGAAATGTCAATATGGATGTATGCTATGCCAAGAATCACAGCAGCCACATGGAGAGAATGCTGGGGTCAATGGGGTGAAGAGGACAGTGCTCAGAGCAGTCACAGCGGCTGAGGACAGTGGCTGCCTGAAGAGCCAGGACCCAGAGCAAGATTGAAAGATGTAGTAAACCCCTGTACTTGGTATGCTGGCTGAAACATGAGGTTTTTAAAAAATATTCATGCTTGTCATCTCAAGAGAGCAAGATGGCTGTTCTGTTTCAGACATCATGGCTTCACTCAAAGGAAAGAAGCAGACAAACAGAAAACAGGGTGCTAGTGGAGGATGTTTTCTTTTTGTTAATGATGTTGGCTGTCTTTTTGTTGGTGCTCGAGACTTAAAAAACACACAAGGTCTCCCATGGGTAATGTTGTACCACTAAGATGTGCTTCTCCCTTGTCCCTGAAAGGTGCCATAGAGTAGATCCTGAAAGTCTGCCAATGCCTGTGGGCCTTGAACTTAGTCCTCACGTTGGTGCTCTTGAGGGATGGTGGAAACTGTCCTTAAATCACTGAGACCACACACACTCTCAAGGGGGAATTGTGAGACCTTAACTCTCCCCTTTCCTTTACTTCCTGGGTCTGAGGTGAACAGTTCATTCTGATAGCTGCTGCCTTTGCCATGTGCTGCTTCATCACAAGCCCAAAGGAACAAGACCAGTGAGTGGATCATGCATTGGAACCTCCAGGACTATAAACCAGAATACACATTTCCTCTGTGACCTGACTTGGGCATTTTGTTACAGTAACAGTAAGCTAATTAACCCTATCTCTACTGACTTTCAGAACTTGTGTGTGTGTGTGTGTGTGTGTGTGTGTGTGTGTGTGTGTGTGTGTGTGTATGTGTTCATCCCATTGACTTTCCCCTAAATCTCACTGTACCAAAATATGAGACTGGTAACCCCTAACTGCAAGAGAACCAGGTAAATAGAATAGACTGCAAAGGAAGATAGGCTTTTCAGGGTCAAGTAGATGTCAAATACCTCCCTCCAGTCTCCAGGGTTCCACTTATCGCTTGAGGAACTTCTTTGCCTCCCCCAGTAGAATAGCTTAGGCCTAGCTTCCTCCCAGTCTCCTCCTGCATAACTTCTGAGTCCTCTGGGCCACCCCAGGTGCCTGGGACTGACTCAGCAATGATGCCCAGCTCTGTCTACTCTGCATGTGGGTGGTGAGGCCAGCCTCACAGACTCTTTCTCCAGCCTCCTCAGCATGTTCTCCATCCCTGAGGGCTTCGCTAGCCTCCTCACTGCTGATATTCAGCAGTTTCCAGCTCCTCCGGCTTATCCAATCATCTCTGGCTTCCACACTCCTAGCTGAGGCCTCTGGACACACTCAGAGAATACTTCTCCCCCAAGCTCTGGGCCTCAAAACTCAGGATGTGGGCAGAAAGGAAGATCAGACCTTCAGAAAATGCAGTCCAACCAGACATCTGCCTCTTCCATCTCCCGGTTCCTGGTAGTTATTTATGTTAAACAGTGATACAGAAATGTTTAAAAAAAATGATTCCTCTTTCTAGGATTTTCTAGCCTGATCAAAAAGGCAAGATGTTCCAAGCTAAAGGCTGGAAAGCACCACTCAATGTTGTTATTCCAACTTCCCCCATCATCTTTGCAGATCCAAATGGATCTGAACTTCTGGACCTGAAGCCTCCCCTGAGCCATGAGCACCAGCTGCAAAGGTCCCTGAGAGCCAATGCACTGAGGCCTGCTTAGACCCTTCTAAAGATACCCTGTCCCCCTGCAGCCTGCCAGGCACTGACAAAGGCCTCAATAGACAATCTCTCAACCCACCTCAATGCTTTTTCCTCCTGCAGATGCTCAGGGCCAATGGTACCCCACATTCTGTACTTCACTGTATCAGCAGTGTTGTTCTTGCTGATGCTGCTGTTCTGTGGTGCTGGGGATCAAACCCAGGGCCAAACACAAGGTGCTCACGTGCCTTTGCCTCTGAGCTACATCCCCACTCTTATTTCTAGTTTTTATTTTGAGATACTGTCTCAGAAAGTTGCTCAGGCTCGTTTTGACCTCTCTGTAGTTGCTCTAGGCCTCAAACCCGAGTCCTTCTACTTTAGCACCCTCAGTAGCTGGAATATAAGGCCCATGCCACACTTCCCTAAGCCATAGTGACATCCCCCACCCCCACCCTGTTCCCTACACCATGCTCAGGCTCAGTGTCAGGCATATAGCAAATACTCACTAATGCTCTGTGGGGTCACAACAGCCCCTGCTCCTTGGCCTGGGATTCCCTGCCCCTGACACCCTCCACCCCCGACACACACACACACACACACACACACACACACACACTCCCACTGCCCTCTAGGTCAGGCACATGGCCTATCATTGAGCCCTCCCATGTCTTCCTCAGACCTTTCCCTGAGCGCCATGCCATCCCCTGCTTAGGAAGTATTGGCTCATTGCTATGTTGGCATGAGTGTCTATGCTACTTCTTCACATGGACGGGATGGGGAAAGGTGTTATTGTATTTTGTTCTACACTCATTCCCTATACTGCCTGCATTGCCAATGGCATGCACCTTGATGAGCACAGAGATACTTAATAGCTGTGGGACTGATAATGACTGTTACTGTGTTGTGTGTGTGTGTGTATCTTACCTGCATGACAATGGATCCCGTCATGTGTGTACATATCCATGCGTGGGACATATTATACTGAACGATTGTAAAATGGTTTCTTCCTCTGCCGCAACACACTCTGCATGTTTGTATATCAACTCCGCCCGTCCTCCTATCAACATGGATTCCCCAAGGCTATCCAGACAGTGAAGGAAGCCTCACACTCTGGTTAGAAGTCACTCTAAGAGAAGCGCAGTGGTTGGCCCATGGGGTTTGATGAGTCGAGGAAGAGTCTCAGAGGCACAGTGTCTTCTGGGCTGAAGGAAAGACTGTGGTCTTAGTGGGCACAGGTACAGATTTCTGGGGAGGACATTGGGCATCAGTGGGCTGTGCCCTTTGCTCGCTTCTCTGTTCTGCACCTGAATTTCCAACAGCAGCTTGAAGGAGACCCTGTTCTGCACAGGTCCAGCCAGCTTCTGCTAGTCAAAACTGTCAGAGACAAGCCCCGGACAGCTGGCACCTGTGCTGATGGCATGATCTGACAGTGTCAATTGTTTTGGGAAGTTCTCCTGGCTCTTCCAGATCGGCCTGTGCCCTGCCACTGTCTAGGAGACAGGCAGCAGGACTGAGCTTTCTTTGAAGCTCATGCCAGAGACCTAGGAAGGTTCCAGAAGCTGCCACTGTCCTTACCTTTGTCCCTTACAGGCAGGGAAAGCTCTTTGAAGACAGACAGGTGGGGATATGTTCACCTCTGGGATACTGAAGAAGCCCAAATGTCCTCTTCTAAGTTGCTAAAGAAACCCTGAGAAATATCTCAGGTGTAGACAACCATTTTGTAGGTTAAGAGTTCTGTTTGCAGTTAAGAATAAGTTCCTGACTATCCTATGTTTGTTTGACTCATCTGCCCCAAATGTGCTTGATCACATGTAGGCAGGAAGTATGTGGGCAGAAAATCCATCAGGATATATACTCGCTTCAGATTGGACATACGTCAGAATATATGCTTGCCCCTGGTTGGACCTGATGGGAAATATGGTGGCCATATGAAGTTGCCTTTTAAGCTTCTGCAAGCCATGACTCGTGGCCGCTTTCAAGGAACCCAGAGATAGATCTGACAAGAGATCCATCCTCCTGACCAGTATTTAATTATAGCTTGCTTCAAATGTGGTTTCACATTGTGGTAGTGGTCTTATGCTCAACTGATGGGCCACAAACAGGCTTCCTAGGAAGTCATGGGGGAAAGTGGCTGGCTGTGTGAGAACAAATCCATCCACTCTGGGTCAGTTTTCCACATCTCTCAGACAAAGAATGCTCACCCTTGGCAAGGTTCCTGGAGGAGCTGATGGGACAGATGCCTTTACTGTCAGCCTGTCACCAGAACAATAGGGCTATTAGTTGGGTGTGGCAGTAAAGCACAGGGCAGACACACTGGTTGGCTGGTCTTGTGTAAACCCTAATCCTATCTCCATTCACTCTAGCACCTTCAGGTGGATGTGGCCCCAAGCCAGGGTGTCTGGCTTTGGAGCGTGAAGCAATTTCCTGGTGTCATTGTCAGGGCTTGTCCCTTGCCTAGGGATGTTGGTTGTGGGAACCATAGTTCAGTTTTCATGTTGCGGTTCTCAGCTGTAGTTTGAGAAATAAGGCCCTTAAGTGAGTGAGACCCTTCCTCTTTCTTCACATCCTCCTCTTCAAGCCTGTGGCAAGGGTACCAGTTACAAGATATGGTGGGGATGACCGCTTCTCTGGAACAGGTCTCATCTTTAGGGTCCCTCAAGAGATGGCAGTGAACCAAGGGAATAGCTGGGTGGCCAAGAGTGCTTGATGCATGAGCATAAGAACCTGAGTTCATCCCCCTACATTCCACGTGTAACAATGGCTAAGTTGGAGGCACAATAGGACATACTATAACCCCAACATTCAGAAGACAGAGGCAGGAGGCTTATGAGTTCAGAACTAGCCTGGGCTACCCAGCAAGACCCTGTCTCAAAAAAACTAAAACCGAAACAAAACAAAATCCTTTGTAAAGTTCTTCTGGTCACTAATCTAAAAACCATGTGACAGAGAACTCCCCAACTCCAAGTCCCCAAGCAGCCTGGTTCAAGAATGGTGTCACCCATGTCACCTGACTGTAGGAATAAAGGGCTGATGTGAGGATGTGGAGGTAGTTGTACGATGCACTAGAAGCAGAAAGCTCACCTTTTTTCTGTTTCCTAGAACAGGTGCTGGTAACTCACACAGGAATGGTCCCTCACTGCCCTGGAAAGCTCTAGGCCATCAGCTTCTGCATCCATAGGGCAACATCCACAGACTCTGTCCACATGAGCACATTCCCCTGCAATGGGAGGGGACAGTGCACACTCCAGAGCAAATAACAGGCAGCTCTGGATAAGGTAAGCTCGGATAACTGGGCATGGCTGGGTTCCAATGATTGAGAGAGGGAAAGAGGTCCCCCACAGACCCCTGGCCCCCAGCAGAGGTCGATCAAATGTATTCTTCCTTCAGAATCCTTTCCTGATCATTCTTCCTTGGAAAATAAAAACAATACCTGTCTGAACTGTAATTTGGACTTTATGGCTTCACCCAGGAGATTAGCTTTTATTTCAAAAGTGAAACTCCAGCACAAAGGAAGGAAGCTTGAAGTTCTTGGAAGAAAGAGGCCATATCCAGAGGGTTACAAGTCCAGTGCATCTGCTCTACCTGCATCATGGGGGAAGGCATCTCTGACTCTGCTCAAAACACAGGCTCCTTCTCATCTCAGGACTCTAAGCTTCTCATGGATTGCTCGGTGACTGGCATGTGGCTGACACTATGCAAAGGCACATATATCAAAATATATGGATGCATGCATATGTGCTCAAGTAAATACATATGTATATATGCATATTTGTACTCATAATATATAGGCATATATATGCTCAAATAAATACATATGCATATTTGTGTTTATTCATACACACACACACAGACATAAACAAGGGCAGAAAGCTTGCCTGTTGTCCAACTAGCTTTCTTAATCAACAGGACTCCATAAAACCATCACTATTATGCAAAGCACGAAGTGATTACCAAATTGAATTTTGATGAAATATTTCACCGTTGGGGGAAGTTTGGAAGGGAAACAAAAAAGCAAATACAGAGCCACCTTCCATTTGTTGTTAGTATTCAAATCTGTGAGTCCAGCCAAGTCAAGAAGTTTCCCAATCAGAGGGTCTTGAGAGAATCATGGAGTTTGTTTGTGAGGAAACAGGGTGGGGTTGCTGAGAGGCTTTGACTACCTTCTCCACCAGAAAAAAGTGACCCTACACTCTTGCTGCTTCTAAAGAGAAACTGCTCCACTGTCTGTGACCTTGTTTCTCCTTCCTGTCTAGTGTAAGATGTGGAATAAAGCTGTAAATATATTTCACTTGTATTTGTTTAATAAAATGCTTGTTAGCCAGAAGGCAGGCAGGAAGTAGACAGGAAATAGAGGTGGGCAACCAGATTAGGAGAATTCTGGAAGAGGAAAGGTGGAGCAGCAGACACCAGCTGGCACAGAAGAAGCAAGATGAGCATGCTGCATTGAGAAAAGGCTAAGCATAGATAGGAATAATGGGCTAGCCTAAAACATAAGAGTTAGTAAGTAATAAACCTGAGCCACTGGCCAAAAAGCTTGTAATTAACATAAGCCTCTGAATGTTTATTTGGGACTGACTGGATGTGGGACCAGCCGGGAGGGATGCAGAAACCTCTGAATACAGTAAGGGTCTTTGACAAACTCCCAGAAGACCAAAATTCACCAAGCCATGAGCATTTTCCTAATTCACAGTGTGGCCACTCTCAGAAGAGATGTGGTGGGTCTGGCTTGGCTTGCTCTCAGTGAGTGGTATCCCGTACACTTCCAGGGTTACTCCCCCCATTTACAATCCTGAATCAAAGGTCTACCAACTTAATAAGGAGTTGCTGTCATACTATGCTATAGTTTTTGCAATCCATCCCCCCTTTTCCCTCCAAAAGGAACTAGGAGCTGGGTAGTGGTGGTGCATGCCTTTAATCCTAGCACTCAGGAGGCAAAGCAGGCAAATCTCTGAGTTGGAGGTGAGCCTGGTCTACAGAGAATTCTAGGAGAGTCAGGATGACACAGAGAAACCCTGTCTTGAAAAACCACACACACACACACACACACACACACACACACACACACACACACACACACACACACACACACATACACACACACGAACTAGGTAAAAATCCTACCATCCAGCATCTCATGCTGTCTCAAGAACGTAAAGTGTGGTCCTGACTGAATCAGCAAACAAGATTTTTCAGCATCCTGGAGATGAGCTAGCCAAGCCTTAGAAATGGCACTACTTGGCACCAGTTTAAACCACATCTCAAGAGTCAGTGAACTCTATCCCTAATGTGGTCGGGGTCTATTCCAGGCTTTGATGCCTGCATCTCAAAAGAGCACACATGCCAGGGCTCAGCCAATCAGCTCTAGTGATTAACCCTCCAATGCAGAGGAGTGCATTGAAGCACAGGTGAGGCAGGTAACTTTTCCAAGGCCACAGAGCTAACAAGGACAGAGATTCTTAGCATCCACATCCTAGACCATGGCACCCTCACAGAACTGTCCAGTCTATGTCTATTTTTCTGGGCTTAGCTCAGAAAGCCCTCTGGGATGGGGGATGAGGCAAGGGGAAAATGTCTCCTTTCAGTTGGTTTTCTGTGTTGGATGATTTAGCTGTCTTGATAACCTTCACAGATGCTGCTGACACCCAAGGTCCTATCTCTTAGCCTCTGTGGGTTCATTCCTGAATCTTCTTAACTCAGAAACCCAAGCAGGCTCGGATCAGCATGCCCTTCACATACCTCTGGTGCCTATTGAGACCACAGGCCCTTTAAGTGAGCAGACAGCCAATGTTAAATTCTCACATCAAAAAGATCTGAGTGGGTGTTGATGTCTCTCCCCAGGACACACAGAAAGCCCCGGGACTTAGTACCTCAGAAAATGACCTCACTCTGACAGACTGCAGGTACAGTGAGCTAAGTTGAGGCCACACAAGGATGGTGGGTGGGCCCTGTCCAACATGTCTAGCATCCTTATAAAAAGGAAACTTTAGACCCAGAAACACATGTATAAAAATCACAGGAAACTGGCGAGACCCAGATACAGGCCCAGGGGCTCTGAAGACGGCCAGTAACCTATAAAAAGCAGGGATGCCTAGAAGAACCAGCCTGTAGCATCTTGTACTTTTCCCCAGAACCTTATGATAACATGTTGGCTCACTCCCATCCACCAGGTCTGAAGTCTTATAGGAATACACATTGTCAGGTAATAAAGGAAAGAGAAAGCTCAGCAAGTGGCATCTGTCAACTTCCCCTTCACTTTCGGGAAGACTGTCCTGGCCCCTGACCAAGTTTCTGTGCAGAGGACCTGGAGGAGAGAGGTAGAGGTAGGTGGAGTCTAGGGCAGGATGCATTCCATGAGCTTGTCTGTTTCAAACCTCTCCTGCCCAGTGATCTCAACTCACAGTCACAGTCACCAGAGGGGCCAGCCTCTGGCAAGTCTAGGTGAATCTCAGTGAGGGAGACCCACAGTCCAGCAGCCCCCAACTTCCAGCCTGCCCCAGGGTCCCATAGCACTACAGTTTACTATGGCAGGTCCTGACTTGGTTTTAGGGAAACCAAGGGAAAAAAGGCAATATGATTCAGAGTTCAATTGCTGCCCAAGGAAAGGAAGCAGGCCAGGCAGAAAAAAAGCCATTCTCTCCCCCAAAGCCATTGCCAGGGGGAACAGCCCAAGACCCACAGGAATGAATGACAAAGGTGTTATCCAATGAGGGGACAGTTGGGACAGGGCTGTCATAATTTCTGGGTTTCCCATGCTTGGCCTTTGATGGCTTGTCACCGTCCACCCTCATGGGATGCAGACTGTCATCTTGTAGTTATGGACAGTGGGAATGTCAGTGGTCCACTGGGCAGGTGCAGAATCCTGCTGACCAGAAGAACTTCAGGCTGAGGCAGTGCTCACAGGCTGCTTGGGTCCCATGAGACCCATTCCAACCTCCAGGTCCACAACCCCAGAGGTTTGAGAATGAAGAATCTCCTGAGACAGCTGTGATCCTGAGCTCCAGAGACAGGTGCCACACCATAGCTTCTACCTCTGAAAGGTGAACAAGAACAGCAGGACAGCTGAGTCCCCATTTTCTGAGTGAGAAGACCCAGAACCCTCCTGGGCTCCTGAACTGGAAACTTTCTGTGCACACAGTCAGAGCCTTCTCTATTGAGCAACAATAACCTCTACACTTGACCATGGTCTAGACTGAGTTTCCTGGGAGCTCGGAGTCAAGATTTCTACAGTTCCAAGCTTTTTCAGTCTACACCCAACGCCTAACCTTACCCTCTGCATGTCACTGGAGAAGCTGTCAGCATTCCCATCTTACAGATGAGGAAGTCTGGGTATAAAATGACTTTCTCCTGAGAATAACATCTCCAGGGAAGCTGATGCTCACAGAAAGAGAGGAGACACCTCTGGCTGGCCTGGCAAGAGTAGGGCAGATGTGAACTTGGTTCTAGGTTTCTCAGTGACTTCTTGGCATATGGGTGTTAGGGATGGGTCACTCTTGAAAAGAATTGATGCCTAAATCTTGTTTTCATAGATAGGAACGGTGAGATCTGAGTGTAGAAGTTCCTTCCAAGTCAGCAGGTGCAATGTGCCTCCTCACTGGGGCCTCTCTCATCCCTCTTGAGGTATTTTTAAAAGCTTGTCTTTGGTTTAGGAAAAATAAATCTTTTCTGGCACGCATGAATGTCCTCTTGCCTTCCCATCAACACCAGAAGTGAGAAAGGCTGAGGTGGCCAGAAGGGCCAGAATGCCAATCTGTGGATTTAAGGAGGACAAACATTTCTGAGGAGTGAAATGTACCACCCTAATCTCCCTGGGGCTACATCTGAGTCACTGCCTTTGAAGGCTGTAGCAATCTGCTGTGCTTGATCTTGTAGCTGAGGCCCCCAAGGCTAAACCATGAGACCTGCTCAAGATGGCACACTGGACTGATGATGGAACCAGCTCAGCCCACTGGCAAGATCCAACAAGACAACTACTTTTAGATGGCCCACGAGCTGAGAACAGACTTGATGCTTTTAAATCACTGGAAAAGGAAAATAAAAAGGAGGGTAACTTATGAGAGTTATGGGAGATTATGCTGTGGGACTAACTTTTTCTGGGGAGATGCAACACACACACACACATCTGACTCACCCCAGATAGAGAGCCCAGGACAGATGAAAGCATGGTCACTACCACAGTCCAACTCAGTGAAACAATGAGTTTTATTAGGGTTACAGGAATGTGGGTGAGGGGTTATTTACAGAAGCAGAAATGACTCAAAGACAGCTGCATCACCAAAGCCACTGCAGCATGGATGGCTAAGAGCTGGACACTTGGAGCACACTGCTCATATGGCAGGCTGCTCAATAGGTTAGAGAGTGGCTAGTTTTCTTTGTAGCTTGGCTCATGAGAGAGTGCCTTAAATACTGTTCTGTTGCTGTAAAGAAACACCATGACCAAAGCAGCTTAAAAAAATTAATTGAAGGTTTGCTAATAGTTTCAGAGGGTGAGTCCATAACCATCATGGCAGGGAGCATGGTAGGAGGGAGGCAGGCATACCACTGGAGCAGTAGTTAGAGCTCACATCTCAGGCAGAGAGAGACCGAGCCTAGAAGAGACTTCTGAAGGCCCTTTCCAGTGATACACCTCCTCCAGCAAAGCCACACCTCCTAATTTTTCCTAAACAGTCCAACCAGGGGTTAAACATTTAAACATATGAGGCAGTGGAGGCCATTCTCATTTAAACTACCAAAGAGGGTGACTTGCAGAAGTCTTTACTGCTTATATACTTTAGGGGAAAGGGCAGCCTAGTGACATTTGTCAGTTTCAGGGACTTCCTGAAACTTCCTTGTGTTGTCTGCTTCCTACCTTACTGGAGATTTCCTGAAAGTTTGACCTTCCCTTCCTAGAACATCCTATTGTTTCACCTCCTTGTATACATTCTGTTCTAAAATAGCATGTCAAATTTAACTTTGCCTTTGTGTCCTCTTAAGACGTTTCCCTTCAAAATGAAAGGTTTAACCTACGAGGAAAATGCTATACAACAGTCTTATCTCAGCATCCACATCTAAATGTTCAGTGGGATGTCCTGAGCCCCTTTATCTCTTAGATTATGGCTCTCTCAGGTGGTTACAGCAGAGTGACCTCAAATCTGCCACCTGGTCCTCCAACATCTTCAGACATTAGTGCCCTGAAGCACTGGATTCTAATCCTGTGTTGCAATATTTCTAAGGAAGCTCCAAGGCCAGAGTCAGTCTGAGTCCAGGCTTTGCTGCTTATCACAGTATGAATGGGGGTTTGCCCCTGGGAATCATAATTGAATTTGTTAGCCTCTAGTAATGCTGAGATATGAGGTAGGAATGGGTGCCTTCAAGAGGGGCTATTGTCTAGGAGTGTGTTCTTGGTCTCTAGGCCCAGGTTTAGTGAGCACAGAGCCAGCTGTTCTAGAGAAAGCTGCATGTTGTCTCTCTGGTAAACACTTTCCAGCATGGATAGAAATGCCAAATGATGCTGGTGCAGCACCCACTCACACATTCCCACCTTTAGGGCTGTGCTAGGGTTAGAAACAATTAGGCCAAACTTTTAAATAAATTACTCAGTTTGGCATGACTCTGAACAAACCATCTCAGTCACCCAAAATCTCTGGTACTTAGCTGAAAAATTAAGATGATAATCCAAGCCCAGACCATTCCAGGTCACAAGATGTCAGATGCAAATAAGATATTGTGTGAGCCACTTTTACAGCCTGAAAAAGAAATAAACCAGTTACAGGAGATGAGGAGAGAGATGCCCTGCTTTGTATGATTTGTCAGTAAAACAGATGACAGTGGCTAATATCATCAGCTAGACAGGATAGAATTGCCTAGGAGGCAAGCTTTCTAAGCATGACTATGAGGGAGTCTCTAGATTAGGTTGAGGTGGGAAGACCCATCCTAATACATCTCATAGACTGTGGGTCCCAAACTAAATGAAAAAAAAAAAAAAGCTACTACTCACTTTTCTGTTGCTGTTATAAAACATCATGGCCATGGCAACTTACAGAAGGAAGTTTATTGGGGCTTACAGTTCCAGAGGTTGGAGTCCATGTGGCAGAGTGAAGGCATACAGCTGAGAGCTCACTTCTTGTACTGCAAGCATGCAGCAAAGAGCAAACTAGAAAATAGCATACCTTAAGCTCCCCAAATGCATGCCCAGTGACCCAGTGGCATGCTCCTAAACCTGCCTGAACAATGACACCAACTGGGGACCAAGTATTCGAATAGACAAGGGGTAACATCTCACTCAAACCCCACAAGCTGAACATGGGCTCTCATTTCCATTTTCCACCATGGTGGACTGCTTCTTCAATGCGAACACTTGGGATCAGGGTCCCTATCCAACCAGAAGTGACCTAGAGAGTGTTACCTACCTTGGCTTTCCTATAGGCTTCCTCTCTCAGGTGGCTTTTTTTTTTTTTTAAAGCAGAGCTGGAATTTATTAAGATATTTTAATAAAGATTTAAGTACCAGGTTCCTAAAGGTTCTAAGGTTGGGGGACAAATATAAGACACTCAAATATGATTACTCCTAAAATGACCTTAAGGGACTAAGAAGAGTCTCTTGACTCGAGCCACTCTGCTCTTTCTGCTGATTCACAAAATATCACTCTATTGTTTCAAACCTGGTAAAAGTTTGATGTCATTGCTTCTAGCAATAGTACCTCAATGGCTAAGGTTTCACAAAAAGCAGTGAAGCAATGGACCCCTGTTTAGGTCCGCAGACCCGCAGACCTGCAGACCCGCAGTCCCGCAGTCCCACAGTCCTACAGAGACACACAGACACTTTCTTTAGTTTTTGGCTGAGGCATATCACTTGCTAGCTCTCTACCCTTCATCTAACCCATGTCTCTTGTTCAGCCATGCGGCTCGGTACCTTTCTTTAGAGCAGCATAGTTGTCTTCGGCTTCCTCTGGCTTCTCTCTGATGCTCCTGCCTGGCAGTCTGCTCTCAGAGATTTTCTTAGTCTGGTAGCCCCACCCTCACTTCCTGCCTGCCTTTTGCCAATCAGTGCTTTTTATTAAACCAATGGGTGGGACAATTATTTACTATGAAACAACACAATACCCCTACATATCCCCTTTTCTCCTTTTAAAACAAAAAGAACTTCAAATCTAATATTCTTTCCTCCCATTATCTATAACAACTTATAAACAACACTGTAAATAAACACAAACATCCATAATCCATGTTTTGGGAATGTGGGCGTTGTTCTCTAGGCTACTTCCTGCTGAATGGGGTCACCGACAATTTCATGGGAATCTAAAGAAAAATTTAGGATTATGTACAAGTCTTTCGTGGAGTAGTCTGGAAGGCTGGGTCATCTCAGCCAGTCTCCTTGAAGTTGTTCTGGATACAGAGCTCAGGAAACTTCAACAGAGGTGCTCTGAAATGCTGAATCATCTGGGCCATCCATTTCCACTGGAGATTTTTCAGGGGGTCTTCCTCTATCAAACTTCATGTTCTTTATCCAGGAATAAATCCACAGCTTCTCATTTTCTGTGAAAATAAAAGGAAAACCTCTTCTCCAAAGTAGCATATCTTTGCATTTCAATTTTAAAGTCAACTCATTTACAAAATATATAGGTTGAATTACTCCAACAACATTTATAATCAACTGTCTTTTAGCAGCTTTTACTGTCATTTTCAGTCAAGAAGCATAAAGATAAGACAATAATATACAGTATCCAGACATTCTTTGTATTTTCCATCTTTATGTGGCTTTTATTTATTTATTTATTTTACTCTATCTTTTTTCTAAAGGTTTTCACTACCTTTTTTCTTTTCTTTCTCTAAGCCTATGTATATATATTTTTCAACACACTTTAAACCACTTAGACTTTTTTACAAAAAAAAAAGTCTTTACTGTATATTTATTTCTTAACTTTTTCTGTCTCTGACCGCACCTTTGCTTGCCTAGGGTGATTGACTCCACCCAGATTCTTCTATTTCTTTCTGTTTTTGTACATACCTTTAATCTGCCAGGATTTAAGGTTGGTAGCATGGATAGATGGCTCCACCCAGCTCCTAGTCTAACTTCATAGAATTTATCTTTTTAACCCAGGTACTCTGAGGAATTTTAGGGTTCATATAATTATCAAGTAAAGTTTTGCCATCTGCTGCTCATTAACTCCATTTAAGTATTAGGTAGCAGGGCCTATTAAAACACTCACAAGTGTTTTGCCTCTTAGGCTGAATCAGGAAGCTTTTCTTAAATAAGCCAAGCCTCAGTTTGCCTCAGGCAAACAGAGCTGATCCATGAAAACATCAACACTAGAAAGCCATCTTTGATTCTGTTCCCTTTTTGCCCTTTTGAACAGAAACCTTAAATAAATCATTTATAACCTTTTGCTTATATTGAGGGCCCTGTGAGACTTCAGGAACCAGCCATTTTATACCTTAAATTGCACTCCAAAAGCCTGCCATTGTAGCTCAAGCCCACATGCTTCACCAGGGTGTCTCTGTACCACGGCTCATGTGGGAGACACAATTCAGAGGCTGTTTTGGGCTCTAGACCATTTTTTAAGCTTTCTATGGCTTTTTGTGGGCATCATTGCCCCACGTTGGGTGCCATTTGTAGTATAAGGTTTCTGGCCCAGACTTTCGGGCCTAACCTCAAAGTTTAGGTCCGCAGTCCCGCAGTCCCGCAGTCCCGCAGTCCTACAGAGACACACAGACACTTTCATTAGTTTTTGGCTGATCAGCCTCAGGCCCAGGCTGAGGCATATCACTTACTAGCTCTCTACCCTTCATCTAACCCATGTCTCTTGTTCAGCCATGCGGCTCGGTACCTTTCTTTAGAGCAGCATAGTTGTCCTCGGCTTCCTCTGGCTTCTCTCTGGTGCTCCTGCCTGGCGGTCTGCTCTCAGAGATTTTCTTCGTCTGGTAGCCCCACCCTCACTTCCTGCCTGCCTTTTGCCAATCAGCGCTTTTTATTAAACCAGTGGGTGGGAAAATTATTTACCATGAAACAACACAATATCCCTACAGACCCCAGAAAGGCAGCAATCTGAGGGACAGGTGGGAGGTGGAATCTGGTGCGGTGGGCATGGCCATGCTTCAAGATGTTCAAGACTGTGAAAGAAGAACATCCCAAGTTCCCAGAAGAATTTGGGGTGTAATCATTTAGCAAAGGGCAGGGGGCAGCAGAATCTTTGTGTCATGAAAACAGGTTTTGAGCTTGTAAAGGAGGTCATAGATGTTGTAGTGAAGTCCCTTCTCCTCACAGGGGAAGCTGCAATGCCACCTCCTCTCCCTCAATACAAAGCTAGTCTGAAGGACATCAACAGAGGTGCTCTACCCGCCCCCCCATGGATGTCTGACATTCAGCTGATCTTTTAAAAGTGAGACAAACAGAACTGTGCCGAATTGGATGTTTATTCCTACCATCTGTGTGGCAATACAAGTTCAGGTTGTAATGGCATCCGCTCTCCATCAGTATTAGGAAACCACTTAAACATCCACAGCCATTTACTGATTATAAACACAGTGGGGGAAAAAAGGCAGCAAGTGGCATGTGGTCCCGCACCTGCTGCTTCCCCACGTCAGTCAATTTCATGCCTAGGAAGCACTGGGCTCCATGGGGACTCTCTATAAGCAATGTGGTTGGTTGGGAGTTCTACTTTGTTTTCCTTTTTCTCCCCCCATAGGGACTGGCAGAAATCAACTTGGCCCCAAGACACAGTGGCTGCAAATAAATGGAAATAAACAGAAAATAGACAATGATCATGAATGCACACCAAAAAACGCTGAATTTCCCAGTGTTAAAAGGTCCATTTGCTCTGAGTTAGTAAATAAAAACAGAGGCATATTTTCACTGGCTCTCAACAACAGCAGAAGTCATTGTTCAAAAGGCTTCTGCCCTACCCTGTTCCATTGCATCCACCCCCAGGAAAAGGTGAGTCTCCAGGCAGTGGACAGTGACAAAATCAAGGAGGCTGGGTAAGTGCAAACAGCAGAAGCTGAAGGAGCAGAGAGAAAGGTACATGGCACAGGGTAGAAAAAGCTCCGTCACCAGGAAGACATTCTGGGCCAACTCTTGTTTTATCTTGATGGGTGGGTTTCTGTACTTTCTCAGGCCCCAAACATAAGCTCCAGCCTCCAGGACCAGCCTCTACACCCTACTCCCACACAGGCAGCTTTGAGCAGTTCTCCACATCTGGTTCCTCACCTGGGAAATTCCCGCAGGTTCACAGATGCTCATGGATCTGGTCTCAGATTTCCAGGCAAACTCTTTCAAAGGGGGTCTGATTTAGCTTTCTTCTGAGGGTTCTCTCTCTCTCTCTCTCTCTCTCTCTCTCTCTCTCTCTCTCTCTCTCTCTCTCTCTCTCTCTCTCTCTCTCTGTGTGTGTGTGTGTGAGTGTATACGCATGGGTGTGCATGTTCCTCAGTAACAGTCCACTTTAGAAATGGGGTATCTCATTGCACCAGGGTCTCACCAAGTGGACTAGACTGGCTGGACAGCAAACCCCAGGGATGCTCCTGACTCTGCCTTCTCGGTGTTAGAATCACATGTGCCATCACACTCAGTTTTGTATGTGAATCCTCGGGCTTGTGACCCATTAATGGCCTATGACCAAGTTTTTTGTTTGTCTGAGGAAGTAAATAATATGCTCAGCTTTGGCCTGACTGGAAGCCACAAGCTTCTCAACACTCCTGTCTCTCTAGTCTGACCAGGAGCCACATCAGGAAGGGTTCTTCCTCTCTCTCTCATGTTTCCCAGGCATGGCTTTCTCCCCCACTTTCCTGCTGAACAAGTGTTTCAGATGTGCGAATTCCACAGCTGGCTCGTGAAGCCTGCCTCCTTCCACCTTCCAGCGTATAAGCAATCTCTGTAGCCAGGACAACTGCTGTCACCCCACCTTAAGAGCCCAGTTCTACAGGGGTTCTTTTAGGAGAGTCTGCATTGAAATTCTACGATTATTCAGGAGCATCAATCTAAATTCAAGGTTCCCTTGTAGTACAGGATGTATTCAAGTTCAGCCTGGGCAACTTAGCAATATCCTGTCTCAAAATAAGAAAGCTGGGGCTCAGTAATAGAGCACTTTTTCAGCAGCACAGAGCCTTAGGTTCAACCACCTTGTATGGAGTGTGGGCACTATTCTCTCACCGCAGGGATATGAGCCTCACCCACAAACCAGAGTGGTGTGGTTAGTAAGCACTGCTAGGCACTGCAGATGGTAGGCACTGGACAGGTTGCTGGTAGACTGAGTTTCTATGCTGAAGTCTGGGTTGTTTTTTCACTTTTAAAAAAGCCTATTCTTCAGGAACATCTGATAAACTCTCCCCAGCTAAGAAGTCCTTAACTGATAAGGGTAAACAGCTATTTCCTGAGGCATCTGTGTCTCTAACAGCACAAAAATGCTGTAAGAAAAAGAGAACCAGCAACGGGAGGCAAGATGTGGGAGGAAGGCCAGCGCTGAGACTGGGGCTTATTTCCCATAGCTGCAGTCTCAGTTTTTATTGGGACAGATAGGATGTGATAAATGCCAAGCCAACACAGCTGCACTGCATAAAGTCCATTTCCGATGCTATTTCATTAAAGATCTTTTCCATTTCAGTGTGTTGTGTTAACAACCATTCAATAATAGCTACCGTTGGACCAGGGGCTACATATCCATCCTCCCCTGGCCATTTCATACACATAAAATTTCACTGGATGTTTATCTCAGTCCCAGGAGGGCTTGTTATCCTTTCAGACGAGTCAAAAGTTAGCTTTCGGAAGGTCAGGTCGCCCAGTGTTCTAGCTTGCTTTTCTGCTGTGGTGATAAAAACACTCTGACCTAAAGCATTGTAGAGGAAGAGTTTATTTCATCTTACACTTCCAGACTAGTCTATTATGGAGGGCAGACAGGGCAGGAACTGAAGCAGAAACTACAGAGGAATGGCGGTTAGCAGCTCACTCTCTGCTAACTTTCTAACATAGCCCAGGTCCACCTGCCTAGGGATGGTGCTACCCATAGTGACCTGGGCCATCCAGCATCAATCATCGCTCAAGACAGTTCCTCACAGACATGGCCATAGGCCAATCTGATGGAGGCAATTCTACAAGGTATATCAAGTTAATAAGAAAACTTTGTCATTTGTGGCAGGGTAAGGCTGAAGGCAGTCTCTCACTTTGTAGTCATTATTTGACCCTGACAGAAGCCTTTCTGGAGATTCTTCATTAGATGATTGGATTCAGGGTCTATGGGTCACTTATCAAAAATGTTCTAAAACTGAAATCTTGACACAAATTTTAAAAAATAGCAATCAGGATTTTAATCATAACTTAGAAAACGAAGGCAGTCTAGGGGCTGGGAGGGGGTTCAATGGGTGATGTGTTTGTTCGCTGTGCAAGCATGAGGACCTGAATTCAGATCCCTGGAATCCATATAAAAATTAGGCTTGGCAGCACTGAGGAAAGATACCAAGGTCTAGCTGGCCAACCAGTCTAGTCAAAATAGCAACTTACAGAGTCAGTGAGAAACCCTGTCTCAAAACATAGGGTAGAGAGTGATAGAGAGAGATACGCAAAGTCAATCTCTGGCTTACACACATGTACCCAAGTAAGTGTACCTCCTACACACACATAGAAGATTAAAACAATGTCATGTCTTTGATGGTTACCAAATGAGATTCATTCAGATATCTATATAGATTAGCATCATCTGAATACTATGAGTGGTATACTCTAGAGTTAGTTTAGAGCAAAGAAGGGCAAGAAAGAAAGGTAGGCAGGGGAATGGAGCCCACAGTACTGTTGATCAGGCCCTATGAGCAGATGAGGGGGCCATACTTGAGAAGAAAAGGTTTACTGGGGAAGAAAACCTGTATAAGAGGGGGGCGGGAGCAGGACAGGGCAGAGGAATCAGTAGACTGACGTGGTGTGCTTGCCAGCCAGGAGGCTATCAGGTGAGGCTGTTCCTTGGGTATGAGGCCTCCTTGCACACGAAGAGCTGAGCAAGAGCCCTACATCTGCACCTCAAGGATAGGTTCTGGAAGGTATTAGGGATGGAACTATTGCAGAGTTTCAATCAGATACGATGGGATTCACAGCTGCATAAACATTTAATCCTTCTTCAATCTTCCATACAATAAATAGCCAAGTGTCATGTGGCAGCTGCTTAGGTGCTTAGAATGCGAGTGAAGAAAGCATTGTTTTGGTGGGGCTGATGGCCTAGCCAGGAGCATTGGGGGAAACTATGCTTTCACAAACCTGTAAATCACATGCTGTGTTAGACATCTGCTCCTCAGCATGAAGCATGGCCAACAGGCTAGGGCCACTAGGGTTTGTGCTCCACACAGAGGTTTTGTGCTCTACACAGCACAAGCCGGAACTATTCAATCATCTGCCATACATGGAACTCTAGGTAGCTCAAAAGAAACCAAGAGAGTTCATACACTTAAAGACAAGGGACAGAAGACATCTATAGTTCTTAAAAAGTCATGTGTGTAGACCTCTTTGAGAAGTGGATTTAATAAAACCACGAGGAAAGTAAGTTAACCAGGAGCCTGGGTTGACATTCCCAGGCAGAGAGGGGAACAAAGCTCTGAGGCAAGGTGTTCTGGGGGATTGAACAACAGCAAGCTGATCAGTTTGGCTGGACAGTGATATGGACAAAGGGGAAGAGAGAGAAAGATAGAAGGATGGGGACAGGATGGAGGAATATGGTGGGCTCTCTGCAGACAGTAGGTACTTTGGCTTACTCTCTCAACGATATAGGGGGTGGTTGCAAAAACCTGAGTTGTGAGTAACACAGTATGCTTCTAAAGGATTACTCATACAGGCTGTTGTGCTGTGAAGACTTGAGAGCAGGGTCAAGGAAGAAGCCTCTTCAGGGAGCAGGAAACAGAGCCTGTAGCATAAGGAAACCCAGACAGTTCAAACCTGTTACAGAGAAGGGCAGGCTTGATTCTGGGGGAATTTTTTAAAGTAGGCACAATATGACTATTACATATTTATTTGGTTGAGCAGAAGAGTTGCATCACTTTGTTGCCCAGGGTGGTCTCAAACTCACAATCTTCCTATCTCAGTCTTCTGACTGACAGGATTGCAGCTTTACATGATTTCTTGATGTAACAGAACGTGAGATAGTCAAGGTTAATCCCAGAATCCTGGCCTACACAGTGGGAAGGAGTATGGGGAGGTTGAGGATGAGCACATTTTTAGGAGAATGATCCAAGAATTGCCTTAAAAGAACTACTATATATCCAAAAATAACATACTTAAGTTGGGTTCAGAAAGGCCTATTACAAATGGAAATGTAGAAACCATGACCTTCCACAGTGAAGTCATATAGAAACAAGCTGTCTGAAATATACAATCATGCTGTTAAGTCTGCTTGCAGCCTCTACTAAAACACATCTCTACAGAAGTCGCCATCACATAAACTTGTTTTGATGGTCTCCTGTTGGAGAATATTTTAAGAAGTTATATTTTGTTTAGGCTGTGGAACATTTGTTTAATGGTACAAAGAAAATTCTTTAATGTTGCATTTGCTTAACTCCATGAAGCTGTGAGTCTGCCTATCTAAAACACCTGATTGGTCTAAGAAAGAGCTTAGTGGCCAATAGCTAAGCAAGAGAAAAATAGATGGGCTGCCAGGCAGAGACAATAAACAGGAGAAAAAGAAAAAAGATCTAGGAGCAAGAGAAATAGGAGGACCCAGGGGCCAGCACACAGCCACACAGCAAGCCACTGAGGAAGAAGTAAAGAGAAGTATATATGATAAAGATAAAAGCCTAAAGGCAAATGGTAAATGGGATAATTTAAGAAAAGCTGGCTAGAAACAAGCCAAGCTAAGGCCAGGCATTTATAAGTAAAAATAAACCTCCATGTGTGACTTATTTGGGCACTGGGTGGTAGCCCCCACCCCCAAAGAGTAAAATTAAACAACTACAGTCTTACCTATGTTATAATATGTAACTTTGACACATAAAATAGTCAATACATCTTATTATGTTTTTCAGTTCTCAAATATAACTGCAAAACCAAAGAAAACTCATTAAAAATCAAAATAAGAGGACCCTGGATA
Organism: Phyllotis vaccarum; assembly: GCA_033318265.1. Classification (NCBI taxonomy): domain Eukaryota; kingdom Metazoa; phylum Chordata; class Mammalia; order Rodentia; family Cricetidae; genus Phyllotis; species Phyllotis vaccarum. Next base: position 118,645,147 of record JARWLC010000001.1, on the reverse strand, counting down.
TAAAAAAATAAAAAAGTCATATAAAATTAAATCAGTTTTTGGATTTCCCACTAGAGAATGGGTAAAATTCCCTTATAATCCACCTCAGAGCATTTTCATTTAAGTCTAGCACAATTTAATACAACACAGTTTCATAGCAAATGTTGGTACATATTTATAGTTCATGCTGTTTCAGACCCTGAAACATTTATTAATATTATTTGCATGTATTATTCATTTGATCTTCAATCTTTAGGGTAATTTTTATTCCACATCTGATGTGACCAAGATTTGGAGAGGTTATATCATGAGTTCACAGAGAAGTAACAGGGAGACTCAAACTCCCAATTAATGTCAAGTGCCTAATTTTAAAAAAGCATAGATCAACAATAAAATCTGATTGGTAGGAATCCTTTACTTTCAAATAAATGAGTTCTTTGTAGTATTACATTTCTGGCCTGGACTTTCTGGCCTAGCCTCAAGGTTTAGACTCACAGACCCACAGAAACATACAGACACTTACATTAATTTTATGCTGATTGGCCTTGGGCCCAGGCATATAACTTACTCTTTATTCTTAAACTAACCCATGATTCTTATCCTGTTCATCCATGTGGCTCGGTACTTTTTCTCAGAACTGCATAGTTGTCCCCTGTATCTGATGTCTTGTCTGGTGTCTCTGTAGCATCACTGCCCTGTTCTTCCCGTTTCCAAAGTTTTCCCAGGCTGGTAGTGTTGTAAGAGGTTTCTGTTCCAGAATTTTGGGCCTAACCTCAAGGTCTAGGCCCACAGAACTGCAGACCCGCAGTCCCACAGTCCCACGGAGACACACTGATGCTTTCAATAGTTTTAGGCTGTTTGACCTAAGGCTCAGGCATATCACTTGCTAGCTCTCTATCCTTCATCTAACCCATGATTCTTATCTTGTTCAGCCATGCGGCTGGGTACCTTTTCTTAGAGCAGCATAGTTGTCCTCTGCTTCTTTCGGCTTCTCTCTGGTGTTCTGTTCTGTGCTTCCTGTTCTCAGAGTTTTCTTAGTCTGGTAGCCCCGCCCACACTTCCTGCCTGCCTTTGGCCAATCAGCGCTTTTTATTAAACCAGTAGGCAGGACAATTATTTACAATGTAACATAATCCCACTACAGTTCTTAAAATGTATTAGCTCTTATTTTGTGTGTACATGCACATGATAGATGTATGTGGCTAAAAGACAATTTGCAGGAGTCAGTTTTTTCTTTCTATCATGTGGGTCACTAGGGCTGTAAGGCTGGATGGCAAACGCCTTTACCCACTGGGCCATCTTGTCAGCTTTTGATCAAATACAGTTAAGTACCAACCTTCCATAGTCAATAGCTATGACACACGATTCCTATCCCAAGACAGACTTTTCTTGCTGACTTCTGGTCAAGCTGATATGATGATGAAATTAAAAAGAAGGTAAGAACTGAGTAGAGGTTATTCATACTTTCAGATTTTATCTGTAGCAATGCCTCAGTGAAATAATATAAGGTACTGTCAGTGATTTATTAAAAGTTTACTTTTTTATTTTTATTTATAAACAGTCTATACCAAAAATATTTCTGGAAGTAGCCTCATTCCCCTCCTGCTCACCACCCTGTTATACAGTTAAACTCAGCCTTCCTTCATCTTTCTCCAAAAGCTCTTGGTGGTATCACTTGATTAAAAAAATGATATTAATACAATCTGGCTTTGTCTGAAGCCTTGGCTTGAACTGCAGAGTAAGAACAGAAAAATTACAAAGCCATACTCATTAGCTGTAAACTCATCAACTTATGTCACACAGACCATGAGGCCAAAATGAAAGTCAAATGTAAGACAATTTACTAAAGGAGACAGCAAGTCATACCTGTGGACTAAAGCTGTCCAAACAGCAGAACCAACAGACAAGGAAGCACCCACAACCTGTCTGGATGCCTCCAACACACCCACAGCCATATACATGTACACACGCATACATATGTACACACATACACACATAGTGCACACTTATTATTATTGTGTCCAATTGGTTCTTATCAAATTATTTAGAGATTCTGAAATTAACCAACCTTTATGCATATAAGACTGGGTGTTTTTTCAACTTAATATAAGACAAACCTCATCAATGCAAAACATAAAACCATTTTGGGCTTACTAAAAATTAGTGCATTTTAGATTTCTAGGCAAAGCAAATCCAATTTTGTATTTACCAAATGTGTATATATTTAAAATTTTTCTCTGAGAACATTGTGAATGAGATTCATCAATGTTTTTGCTATTGTTTTCAATTGTTGGGCACCTACTTCAGTGAAAAGATATAAAACTGAACTTGTTAGAATAAGGTCACTAATTGAATATTATCACCAGTTTAAAAAGTAATTTGCCTAAGATCCACTAAGCCATCGGAAGCCATTGGCATTGACAAAGTCTATAGCAAGGGCTTCAATGATAGTTCTTTTGGTCCTGGGGTTAAAAAAAATAGAATCACTGGATAATTATGTGCTGATACAGGCTAGTAGAGAAACAAATTTAAATCATATTTAAGTTTAGCATTTATATATCAAGGTGGAACAGAACTATATTACATAACTCACCTTGTATAACTTAGTTCAACTATTACCATAAGCCAACAAGAAGCTCCAGTTAACACTGGATTGCAAGGCTGCTGTCACATCTTTCCCAGACAGTGAGAATACAGCAGAGACATTTCCCTGCAGTATGCATAAGCCACACTAATGACCTAACACTCTGTGATTCAGTTTTCTGCTCTAAGCAGACTGTTCCAGCCCAGTGACTTTAAAAAACAATCTCCAAAATCTACCTTTCAGCCTTATTCATAAGAGGAGCTGGACCAAAAAGACAGTAGAAGTGTCTTAGACAACACCTGGAATGCTGTCCTCCACTGCCACAGTCTGAGAGTTACCAAAGCAGATCATGAAGCATCCCAAGCAAGTAAGTGCTTCAGAGCAGACACTTAGGTAGAGTCCTTCTGACATAGGTATATGAACATGAGGGAAATTGGGAAGTTATGGAGAGTTGAGGAGGGAGAAGTGAGCCCGATGACAAAGAACTATTTTATCCTTTTAAAAAAAACTGAGTTCTGTGACCTTAGGGTCAGGCTTGGAGCCAAGAGGAATAGAGCTGGAATTTAAAACTACTTAAAAAGGGAAAGGCTAATAACCAAAACCACAGCAGATTTTATGCACCAGGAATAAATGTTATACCATATCTATCATTCACATGTGGGCTCATGTAATTTATCTTCAATTAGAATTATTTATCCATTCAGCAGCCGAAGCCCAAGAACTGCTGATACTCGGCAGATGAGGAAGCATCTTCAGTCTCTGGACTCTGGCCTTTCTTAAGCAAAATGATGATCACACCACATAGATCACTTGTTTTAGAAAATCATTTTGGCCTGATTCGTAGGAAGCTGCATTGCCAGCATTTCCAGCTCCATAGAGACCAGGCTTCTGTAGCTTCATCAGGTCTACAGTGTAGTCCTGAATCCACCAAGAAAAGAGCACATACCTTTTCAAGGATTTACTCCTATGTCAAGAGTTACTGTAGCTACTTAAGGGCCATTTCAGTGTCTGGTCCACATTTAGGAATCACCCAGATATCTGCAAGTGAGTTCTTTATCTCTATCTGGCCAGTCCTGAAGGGCATCAGTGGCTCACGTAACCCAAATTACACACTCAGCATCTGGCTGAGCTCACCTTTACAAACCCTCTAAGATCATGAAAACCAAAGATCCCTTTTCATACACAGCTCAGTGCAAACTAATACAAGCAATAGAATCCATAGGTCAAGGCATCTGACCCATTGTATTGAAAGGGTACATTTGAGGAGACATTAGTGAGTGTTTCACTTCAGAGAACTGGCTCCTCTTTGGAAAGCAGGCCAGTCCTTACTAAAGGAATCCTCTTGCAGCATTTAATGCACTATGAGCAAATTTACAAAGGCATTGCACCAAATAATTTCTCCATGGACCACTTTCCCTGTGAGTATGTCTTGGGTGAAATGACACTCCACAGAACACGTCTGAGAAATGCAGCTTTGGCATGGTGGTATTTTAAAGAGGCTTCATTCCCCAGTCAGTTTTTGGTTTTGTACTAAATTAACAAAAATCACTGTTAGAGATACTGGGCCTGAAATTTCAAACACACACACACACACACAAACACACACACGGGAGGGGGGAGGGGTGAAGAGAGAGTACTGCAAGCATATATTTTCTTTCTACCTATATATAAACCATAGGTTTGCAGTACTATATAATTTTGACCTCCTTAGCAAGAACATGTTCAAACCCAGGCATATTAGCTAGTCCTGGTGGTGGTTGTATACAATACCTGAGTGAACTAATCAGTTCACAAAGGTTGATTCTGGTTGTCCTTCAAGAATACAGTAGATTTGATAACATTCACAGAGCTCTTTTTTGATATGCACTCAAATTTCACTGAGATATGGTCTGAGAGTAGACAATTAGCCAATTTTATGTGTATGTAAACAGCATGACACATACTTAAGAAACCCAGAGAGCCATCTCATCTCTAGGCGCTGTAGCTCACAGTACCTCTGACTTCCATGCAGCCTACCACAACAGCAATGCCCTCAGGCAGCATATGACCAGGCTGCTGACTTTACTGAGGAACTCACTTTCTTGACCCACATCACTACTGACATTTTAGAGAATGCTTTTGTGGAAACCATGTGTTGGGCAGTAGGTAAGGTGCTGAGCGGAACCCCTGGTTTCTACCATTTAACGTCACTAGCACCCACTTTAGGTCTTTATATATTGCTTACAAAGAACCAAGCAAGTCCAGTTGAGAACACTTGCCCTTAAGTTTACATTCAGCTTATTTCTGGGCTCTGCTTCCTTGAGGAATGAATCCCTTTTACAGGCACAGAGACAGCTAACAAACATCTAGTATTTAGCAGCACTAGAAGCATCTTTCTCAATTTTGTGTGGTCAGAAACAAAAGAAATATTTGAATGTTGGAGAATGGCTAAGAAGAAGCACTGTATTTCAATGAAAATTATATTTAACTTTACAGTTTATATTAGTAAGAATCATCTGAATTGGGTGGCTTAACTAATATAACAATCAGAAAACGCTTATTACAACTGCATGTTATAACCTGTTAAGAATCATAAGGACTGAGGTACTCTAAGGATAAAAAAAAGCAATCACCAACTTCAGACCAGTCTCTTCCTTGACAAAACATTCTCTATAAAATTCTCAATTCAGAAACTTTACATATATCCTTTAAAGTGCTTATATGAACTGTAGCAAAAAGAAAGCTGTGTCATGAAGGTTGTTGGTTCTTGTCACCAAGCACACTATCTAGTTTCAAAGTCATTTTCTCAATGTCCACATCTTCAGCTCTGCTACAGTCGTCAACTCCAGACACTAAACTTGCTTTATTTTGTTCTTTTCTTACTGAGTTTAAGCACTTCTCAAGTCTCTTTATGAACAAGTCCACATCTTGTGTCTTCATCCCAATAGCTGCCGCGGCATTGAGGTAAGCACAAGGATAATTATCTGTGTGGGACATAAAACCTTGGAAAGTATGGCCACTCACAGTTTGCACAGATCCAAGAGGCACAGCCCTGGAAGGGAAAAGATATATCAACCTGAAGTGTTTGGTGATGGTAACAGATGCCACCCAGAAACAAGGTACCGTCTCACTAAGACATAAAAGCACTAATTAAGAATCTGAGAAACAGCATAAATCGTGATCTATGCGAACAAACTGTCAGCTTAAGATGAAAGTGTCAAATACAATTGAATAGTCCTGCCTAGCAATGACCATTTACTCACCATCTATAATAGAAAGCAAGAAGCTCAAGGAATCCCAGAATCTTCACTTCTTCTTCAAAGAAGTAACAATAACAAATTTAGTTTTGTGCCAAATCTAGAATCTGACTTCAACTGTGTAAACCCAACTGCTCTGGTTTACTGTTACCTCACCATCAACAAATGAATTTCAGCCATGAAACCAGCACTGTATAATGAAAGGGTTCACAGTGTGCTCTAGGAACTATGTAAATGCTTCAGTGGGTAGAGATCAGCAGACAGCAACAGCCACCAACAGTATATGCATTATTTAAGGTTGACTTCCAGAGTATCCTTAATCACAAGCAGATTTCTAATCTTTTACTTTTGAAAAAAACCAATAAAGGCCAGGATTTGGTGCACATACCTTTAACTCTAGCAATCAGGAGGCAGAGGCAAGGAGATCTCTGTGAATTGAAGGCAAATCTGGTCTACAGAGTTCCAGAACAGCCAAGGCTACATAGAGAAATTCTTTCTCAAAAAATCAAAAAGGAAAATAAACAAAGAAACCAATTAAGATCAACCCACACATAAAGACAAATAGTGGCTGCATACAAAACCATTTTAACAGCATCAAAACTATGCAGCATACTGATAGTTTCTTAAGTTACAAGCTGAACTGACCTCAGGTTTTTTTCCCCTTTGAACAAGCTGTCATTTAGCCAGCTGAGGTTAACACCTGAAGAGAGACAGGGGGATCTGGAGGCCAGCCAGAATGCATAGCAAAACACTAGTTAAAAACAAAACTATGAAACCAGATGGATGGCTCAGTGGTTAAAAGCTCATACCCTTGCAGAAGACCCAGAGGATCTAAATTTCATTACCAGCACCCACTTCAGCTAGCTCACAACCTGCTTGTGACTCCAGCTCCAAGAAAATACAATCAAAGCACAAATAAAAACCAAGTCCTTTAACACAAGCATTTAATCCTCTGTGGTGGTTTGAATAAGAATGGTCCCCATAGGCTCATGTATTTGAACGCTTGTCATCAGAGAGTGGCACTACTTAGAATTTACTTAGAAGGATTAGGAGCTGTGGTCTTGTTGGAGTGGGTGTAACCCTGTACGAAGTATGACACTGGGGGTGGTGTTTTGGGGTTTCAGAAGCCCAAGTTAGGCCCAGTGGCTCTCTCCCTTTCTGCTGCCTGCAGATCTGGATGTAGAACTCTAGGCTACTTCTCCAGCACCATGCCTACCTGCCTGTCACCATGCTCTCCACTCTAATGAAAACGGACTAAACCTCTGAAACTGTAAGCAAGCCTAAATTAAATGCTTTCCTTTCTAAGAATTGTTATGGTCAGAGTGTCTCTTCACAGCAACAAAACACTGACTCAGACAGCTAGTCAGAGTAAAATGCTTTCATAAAAATGTGATGGAAAGCATTTAGAACAAGATACATCATTTTTCTCTAATGTAAAATAGTTGATTATGATGCCCACATACATGTGAGCAGAAAGTATACTAAGGTAATACTGGGTCAAGAAAGGCATTAACTCTGGTTAGTGCTCTGGTTAGTTTTTATTGTCAACCTAACAAAGCATAAAGTCAACTGGAAAAGGAAACCTCAGGTCAGAGTGTCTTCTGAGCTTATCTGTGGGATATTATCATGACTGATAATTAATGTAGGTGGAACCAGTTCACTGTGGGCAGTACTATTCCCAGGCAGGTGGTCCTCGACTATTTTGGAAAGCCAGCTGAACATAACTGAATCAACAAGCTAGAAAACATCTTTCCCTCAATGGTTTCTACTTTAACTCCCATTTGAGTTGCTGCCCTGACTTCCTTCAATGATGGACTATGACCTGGAGTAAAAGCTAAATAAACACTTTCCTTCCCAATTTGCTTTTGTTCAGAGTGTTTTAATCACAGCAACAGAAATCTAACTAGAATAATTAGAAAAAAAAGTTCCTTAGCAACTTTCCCACTTGAAATTGATATCAAAGATGACTTATTTCTAGTCTACTATTATAATGTGAAAGAATTAGACAAAAATCTACACAGAATCTGGGCCACACAACACAGGAAGCCTGCAATATCTAGGCCTGACTGGGCCATATAGTAAGTTTAAGGTCAGCCTGGACAGACAACTGAGGATGTGTCCGTGGTCAGATGCTTACCATGCATGCCCTGGGCCCAGGTTCAATTCCTAGAACTGTAATAGCAGCTGTAAGAACTCATCCAGAGAGGCACTAAAGCAAAGCAGATTCCTGTCTTCCTGCATCTGACCACAGAGCCCAAAGGTGGAGTGTTAACAGGCTCATTACCTACTGTTCTTTGCCACAGTGAATCCTCAGGCACGGCTCAGTATAAAGTGAGGGGCTACTGATGAGAAGTCTTTGACTAAACTTTTTGGTTTGTTTGTTTGTTTTAAAGAAAAGCCAACATAAGCACTTTTATTACATAAAACCTGAAATTTATCTCACCAAATCACCTTACAGGACAGAAAAGGACAAGAAGAACTGAAGAAGAGAAAGCCAAGAGACTGCAGTCAGCAGAGAGCCAAGCACCAGAACCCAGGAGGTCCTTAGAACAGCATCACTGTCTTGGCCAACACTCACAGGACTCTCACTTGCCAGCATGCACATAAACAGTATTTTCCATTTCAAGTTCTTAAAATTTAGGAAATGGAGCTTCGAAATTATTAAAATTACACAAGTCTTGAAAATCCATTAGGATAAAACCAAAACAGGTCACAAAATCTTCAGATGTTCCTGCTGGCTAAGGGTCAGACACATATTTTGTCCTAGAGGTGACATCAAAAGCAAATAAACTCATAATCTACTCACCTGGCTCCAGAAACTTGTCTGGTAAAAAGCATGGAGCCAAGCTGAGTGACAGCTCTGTCATGGCGTCCATCTAGTGTCCTAAGTGTCATAGCTAAGGGAAACCAGAAACAGAAACAATTCAACAAGCTTTTGGATTACAAAACAACTCAAGGCAAATAATGATAAAGAAACATTTTATTCATTATTCTGTAGCATAACAGCACTTTTTGTACTTGATAAATTATAGCAAGGACTTTTTTCATGTCAGACAAACATAATTTTAAGCAAACATGTTCACAAATCAAGGACAAAATTTCCATATCATTGTGATCAATGGAGCTGCTAACTGAATCTAACCAAATTGGAAGAACTTAAGCAATATGTGTATGTATATCTCAGGAAAGTAAGACCAAGATTAACTTCTGCAGACACAAATGTACAGCTGCCATTCTGAGACCTCATGGTAAACCACATCCTTAGTACCTCACCACTGCCATAGCCATCACTTATTTAAGACTGGCTTGCCAAGTTAGACACTTTACATTGCTATACTGGCTGGTTTTGTGTGTTAACGTGACACAAGCTATAGTGAAGAAATACCCCCATGGCATTTTCTCAATTAGTGATCAATGGGAGAGGGCCCAGACCATGGTGGGTGATACGATCCCTAAAATGCTGGTCCTAGGTTCTATAAGAAAGTGTGCTGAGCAAGCCGTGGAAAGCAAGCCAGTAAGCAGCTCCCCTTCATGGTCTCTGCATCAGCTCCTGCCTCCAGGATCCTGCCCTGCTTGAGTTCCTGTCCAGACTTCCTTCAGTGATGAACAGCTGAAGTATAAGCCAAATAAACCCCTACCTCCCCAACTTGCTTTTTGGTCACGGTATTTTGTCAAAGCAACAGAAACCCTAAAACAACTGTCTCAACCATTCATAAAGAATTTTGTGTGATAGATTATCTCTATCTTAGAGATAGGGAAGGAGATTGGTAACTAAAATATGGTAGAACTGATATGTTCCCAACATGATCTGCTAGGTGGGCAAGGATTAGGGGCTTTGTATTACATGTTTAGTGCCCACATGGCTCTCTATGGATGCACATTCCAAAAAGGCTATAGTTATAAATGATTCAAATGAGAAATACAAAACATATTCTACTTCATATATTCACAAACTAATTATGAAGCTTTAAAAAACTTAAGCATGTAAAAGTCAATTATTCACTTTAAAAAAAATGTTCTTTATTATGTGTTTGTTTGTTGGCATGTGCATGTATGTTTAGTTGCAGTAGAAGCCAGAAGAGGGTGTTGGCCTAAAGCTGGAGTTAAACACAGTTTTGAGCTGATTTGTCAGAGCAGAGAACTCAAATCCTCTGGAAGAGCAACAAGCATTCCTAACCAATGGGCATTCCTCTAACCCACTATATTCACCTCAACAGTCCCTGAACTATGTGACAGAAATATTAGTCCTTATATCAGCAGATCAATTTATAACATTCAGAGGCTAAGGAAAATAAGCAAAGACACTGAAAACGCTATTTTGGTGATTTTTTTTTTTTTTTTTTTTTTTTTTTTTTTTTTTTTTTTTTTTTTACTGAGAAAATTTTCATTATAAAAAGCAAGCCATAAATTCCTATCTGTATATTCATTCTATTAACTATTGACTTTGATTCCTTCACTAGATAGGTTCTACCTTAGAGAAACATTAAAGCATTTCTAAAGGCTAAGTAAACATCAAGTCCTCAATAGTGGGATGGATTTAGAAAGAGCAGCATAATTAAAACAAGTTCACTGTTTCTATAAATGACAACTTCCTCCTAAGAATATCTCAAAAATATTTTCTTTTATTAAGAGAGTAAATTACCTAAAGATATAGGGTTATGAGGTGTCTGTAGGAGTCTTTCATTGTAGGCCTCTGCCAACTTCTTCAGTTGGGTGGACAAATAAACAAACATTTCCTAAAATAACAAAATATCACATTTAAAAGTCAAACAAATTCAACTTACGTTAAACAAAATCTAACTGGTATGAAATCCATGTTACTTACAATCTCCCATGTCTCTCCTTTGCCACAAAAGAGTGGGATTCAGAGCCACTGTAAAGAGCAGACTGGGAGAAAGGCAGCCCAGCCCACTTCTGGTCTTGGGCTATTATATATCTCATCTCTGCAGAACTTTCAAGTTAATATGCTGAGTAATTTGGATGAGAAGGACAGTATACTGTTATGTTGCCAGGCTAGAGGTGAACTTCTGATCCTTCAGTCTCCACTCCCTAAGGAACTGGGATTTAAGCATGTACTGACACATCTGGCAAGAGCAAGCACTCAACCTAAACAGTCATCCATTTCTGGACACAATAGCGGCACAGCAGATGATTTCTCTTCCAGCTCTTCAGCCTTCTGCACCGTTCTACAAAGAGGTCCTTCCACACCACAGTTAGTTCCCATCCCTCTCAGATGACCTCCTCCTCTAACTACTAAAATGTATCCATTTAGTACGCAAGCTACACAGCAAGTAGAAGTTTAAAAGGTAGACTGCCTTTTGTGTTTGCACTCATGTGTATGTTGCTAGGTCAATCTAGGAGCCTTTCACATGCTAGGTTAAGTAGTCTACCTCTCAGCTACATCCCCAGCCCCAAATCTATTCTGTTTAAAGTAGACATAGCTAAAACAAGCAATTCTCTTAACTCAATCCAAAGGCTACAACAACTAAAACTAAACCTTGTTCTACTTTGCCAATAGCAAAAATGTAATAAATGCTTCTAAGTCTAAAATGTCACACATAGTCACCTAGACACAGCACTATAACCAAGTCAGCAGCTATTTAACTGAAAAGTTTTTTTCTCTGCTTCTGCTTTTGAAAAGGTGCAAAAATGAAAACCTACCCAGGTCCACCTGCAGTTGGATGAGTCTGCTTTCACTGACCTCCATCCACGGTCAAACATAAATCCTAAAGAGACGCCAAAGCTAACAGAGGAAATGACACATTCAGAGTTCAAAGGGCACAAAAGTTGTTTCTGCTCTCTCCCTAAGGTAGCTCTCTCAGAGCAGCTTTTTAGGTCTAAAGTCCATGGATGAGGGACTCTATATGGTAACAGATAAAGACTAAGAAAGGAGAGAGAATGCTGTCCAGTTTTATAAATTACCAGTTTCCTTATAACTGCAAAGGCCTGAACCTTTGCTGACAATGTAAGTATTTTATATTCTCACCTAACCTAAAATGTTATACTAATAACCATTCTTAATAAGAACAATTCTTACTTAGCATGTCAGAATCATGAAATATTAAATTACTTAGTTTATTATAACCAAAATGTCAAAAATCGCCATTGTTGTCTGTTAGATGTGGTAAGATGTCCTTTCATTAATAAATATACATAATAAAAACACATATATTATATATAATATATATAATTTGATCATGAACTATTGAAAATATTATTTTTAATATTTTTTAAATGGCGTATAGGGGCGTTTTGCCTGCATGTATGCCTATGTGCCTGGTGTCTGTGGAAGCCAGAACAGGCCATTGAATCCCTTAAAACTGAAGTTTCAGATGGCTGTGAGCTGCCATGGGGTGCTGGGAATCAAACCCGGTCCTCTGGAAGAGCATCCCCTCAGTCGTGATTTCAAGTCTCTCTGCTCTCTACTGTCAACAGCACCTACATTTTCAGAGCTGTGGAGACCAGTAACTCATCAAGAAACTAATATTTTTAATGGACTTTTTTCTGAGCACATTTATTCACATTCAATATTTGACTGATATGCAAGCTATACTTGATGACAACAACAATATCACATACGACCCCCACAAACCTGCTAGTATTGAAAGATCAGTAATCTGCTCATATAGACAGCCAAAAGGTTTATGGCAAAAAATGTTTCTGCTTACATCTTTCTTTCCTGTGTAATTTATAACTTCATTAAACTATAATTAAACATAACTTAAATAAAACATTCAGACTATTTAAGACAATTGGTCATTCTCAGAAATGGGATGGAAAAGTTATGTGGCCCTTTGTATAAAGACTTTACTGGATCATCCTCTTCAAAAAGTAGCACATATAACAGTCAAATGGAAGTAAAAATTCCAAGAACTGTAAGGCAATTAGAACAATCTGCAACCTCTTACTGACGCATCAGTGCCTAAAAGTACAATTCATGGGTTTTCTGTATGTGTTTTCACCTACAAGTATCAAGTTGCTAATTTAAAATGTTCTGTACTTTTAAAAAAATATCAGCCTCTTATTTTCACATAGATATGAGATGCTAATGTCGCATTATCTATATAATATTTACTAAAATCCTACCTATCATTGGTAGGTCTAATACTTCCACTATCAGTAACAGCCAGGAAATGCCCTTTATGGATCCCTAAGTCCCCCTAGCAACAAAGGACACACTGAAGAAACAAAGTTCTTCAGTTTATGTACATCAGTGTTGAAGCCCAATCTAAAATGGATTACTATCTAGTGTGGCTGTCACACTTGTAGAGTAGAATCTAACAGGTACTTAATTTGTACCTGAGCTAACTTTCCCTGAAAAGTTACCTAGAGGTACCTGCAAATGTACCCAAGCCTATTGGTTACTAGAAAACTAAATGTGTGCCTGTTCAATTCTAGTTCATTCATAAAGTACTTTCAACCAACTCTATCAATCACTGGCTAATGCCAGCAAAATTCACAGGTTCAGATTTATTTGTTGAGACCTGGCCCCACCATGAAGACTAGACTGTCTTGTTCTTCTGAGTACTGGGATTACAGGTACATGCCTCCACCCTTGCCAGAATTCAGTTTTATCTGTAACTAACACAAGGAGAGAAATATTTATGTTATAAAGATAATCATAAAGTAACCATATCTCATGTATATTAGTATTAAAATAACTCAAATTTTTAAAAGTTATTTTCAAATGAAGTTCATACTCAACAACAAATATTTACAGATTCTTTACTGAGTGCAGAGGTTGTAATACGTAACTAATACCTCAAGTGCAATAAATTGAACTGTGCACAGTCCATGTATTAAAGTACTAAATGTCCTCTGAAGATCATCACACTTTAAAAGTATCTTTCAGGAGAATGTATCATAATATTACACTAACACTGAGCTAAGCAGTTTTTATCTGATGCATGAAGGTGCTACAAAACTTGTACTATTTTCTGTTACAGTTAAATCTATAACTGACATTTATTATAAAATACTTCTGTAATGGGAGAAATTTATAGGCAGCCCAAGCAAATGTGTATAGAAAGATCTTACTTACAAGAAATGAAATAATATTGATTTTCTATGTCCTCTGTGCTGTATTCAACTTAATTTTAAAAGACTCTCACTATAGATAAACGGAACTGTATACCTGAATGCTAATGTCAGCTATATTTCTAGAATAAAAACACAAAACCTCACATCTAGGCCCCAAATCGGACATTGGCAAGAATCAATAATTCCACTTTTAGGGCACAAATATACTACTTTTTCCAAGTTTAGCTCTGTTATAAGCCACTGAAGTTACAAGTCTAGTGTTCTTCTAGAACACGGTTTGTCCTCTAAGCTTCAGTTCACAAGTTCTAGCCAAAACAGCCATTCTACTACATTCCTCTTCTGTACTTGTCCAATTCACCTGATACTTGCAACAATAAATGGCCATCTGCCAACATGGTCAGCAAAGCATTCTTCTATAAGGAGAGCTGGGCAGAATAATGGGCTTTTCTGGAAACAAGGAAGAAGTGAGGACAAACTTCTAAGGCTCATCTTTTTTATTCATTCATTCATTCATTCATTCATTCATTCATTTATTTTGGCATAAAAAACTCAAAGAAACAGTCTCTTGTATTTTAACCTCTTTTCTTCAAGGCCTCTTCGTTAAATTCCTGGTCATTCTTCCCTTTATGAAGCAAATGCACTCATCAGGAAGGGACTAAGGGCAAAGAGACTCAATTCACATACCAAGTTCCACTCTCTGATCCTTTCACCCTTCAGAGAGGCCTCTATGTGACAGAGGTAAAGCTTTTTCTGAAGAGATAGAGTTGGAAGAAATAACCTCTAAAAATACCACTGTCGGGAGTAAGGGCAGAGAAGAAAGAGAAACCCCAAGTTTTCCTTTAACACTTCTTTTTTTAGTTCACATAACAGCAATAACATAAAAATACACTCTCAGTGATGGTTTATAAATAGCTCTGGCTGGCGCAAAATAGCTTTGCCTCAGCTTCTCCACAGCTGAACCAATAAACTACCATGATGAAATGTTCACAGCAGAGAGAAGCCCATTTAGACAAAAAAGGCTACATTTCTGCACCAAATAAATCCAATAAAAAAAACAATATTTATGCTACATATACACAATTGTAGTTATGGAGGTCATGCACATTTTCCACAGGAAGACCTACTGTGCAAAGACATTAAAAAACAATTTTTTTACATGCAACACCAGAGTTCTCAGAGCAGCATTTTAGTACTCTGAAAATTACTCCACTAGACAGCCTTTGTGCTAAGTAAATTCTATAAAAGGAATTTTAAATAAAATCAGTTAGTGCATTTGAGACCCTCTGGGGTTTTAAATACCTCCACTAGATAGAATGGGAGGGTTACAGGCTCAATCACCATCTTTATGATCCAAATGCCTAGAAAGAAGAATCGATTACCGTCAGTGCTGCCTGAGTAACTGCAAACGTGAGAAGACAGTGGTAAGACAGGCTCCCCGGGGTCTGAGCAGCACCTAGACTCAGCCTTCACAGCAGTCTGGGATTCAGCCAGTCCTTGAGCAAGTCTGTCTTCCCAGATCACAATTTCATATGAAAAAATGGAGACAATCCCTACACCTGAACTTGAATACGGCATCAAAGAATGTAGACAACGAACCTAGCAGAGGGTTAGCAGGCTGCACAAGCTTGGCAACCTGACTTCATTTCCTATAACTCCCAATGCAATGTGAGAACCAACTCCTAAAGTGGTCCTCTAATTCCCACAAGCACAAACCCAACACCTTGGGATCCTGATTATATAGGTAAGATTCTCTAGAAACTTGTCTTCCCTTAGCCATAACAATCTATAACAGTGACTACTTTCATGGGAGTATAAAACTATAATTTTATTTTACCATATAAAAGTCTATCTGATTTAGCAAAGTACAATCTATACACGTAAAACCTCAAGTATCTATTTTTCAAATATTCACATTTCTGAATTTTACAAACATACACTTCAACTAAAGACATAATTATAAAACATCTCACCACCCAGAAATGTTCCTCCCCAGCCAAGCCTCCAGAACTCGTGTTTTTCTGGCCCTGTGTCGTATACCTTTACCAAGGTGGCACGTGGATGACAGCATCGGAGTCTTCTGAGTGGGGCTCGTGCTGTCTATTATTTGTACTTGTGTCATTTGATGTGTCTGTACTTGGACCTGTCTATTGCTAAGGAAGAGTCCCTCTGTCCATCAGATGAGATACTTGCTTCTGGTCCAGGCAATTATGAATGGAATCATTATAAGTGCTCGGTACAGATGTTTATACAACTCAAGCTTTCATTCTCTTGCGCAATTATCTAGAAGCAGAACAGCTACTTTGTGTGAGTTCTGTCTAACTTTTATGAAGTTGCCACAGTATATTCCAAAACTGTGCTGCATTTTCCATTCTTATGAGCAGTGTCTATGCAGAGCTTTGACAGATCCAGTGTGTCAGAGTCTGATGTTTTCATTTGCATTTCTTTAATGAATGACCATGTAAATCTTAAGAGACAGCCTACAATTTAAACAGTAGACAACTACTTTTCCATGGATTAAATCAATAGCAAAAAGAAGATTGGAGTAAAATACCACAAAAATGTTAACCATCAAGTCTATTTGAGGTGTAAGACTGTTAAGAGTGTCGATGAGATAATAGTTATGTGCATGCTTTAAAATTATGAAGTACACCCAAAGGATTATAATTGCTAGCTGATGCCATAAGGCTATATAGACATAAAGGCCATGCCAGGGCCCTTCAGTATTCCTAGATAGGAGATGGATAAAATCTTTAATCTGACCTGATCCTGTCCTGAATGAAGCTTTTACATGTAGTTTATTTTAAAAGACTGGGTCTCACTAGTTGGCCACAAATTCCTGGACTCCAGTGATCCTCCTGCCTCAGCTTCCTAAGTAGCTAAACTACTACAGGCCCACACCACCAAGCTTATCCTTTTTTTTTTTTTCACAGCCAACATAAGCAATGAGTCCAGCATTTCAGCAATGACACAGGATTTATTATTTTAGTATAACAAGGTGGCTGTGGGGATATTTTCAAATATAATAAAAACAGCCGGAGATGTCAAAGGGATCTACCCACAGTCAGTCTAGGAGAATCACACAATAGTAACTCACACCTTTAATCCCAGCCCAGGGAGTATCCTGGGAGTAGTGACCTATGCCCTTAATCCAATCTGAATTTGAGGTCATTTTAGTTTACAGAAAGAGTTCCAAGCTCCCAGGCAGGCAGTGGTGGTGCCAAGCCTTAACTGAGCAAAGAAAGTATTTAAGGCAGGCATAGAAAGACAGAGCAGGCAGAAGAAGCCAGGAGGAGTGAGGCTGAGGAAGCTAGAAGACAGCTGGGTGAGATCTGACTGTGGTGTTTCTTCTCTAATATCTCCGCCTTTCCCTGAGATCTGGCCCTGAGTTTCCTTTATTCGCGCAACAAATGGCTGACTCCTACTGGTTCTTCTATCTGGGACTAGCCCTTCATAGCACAACAAGCCTTCAGGCTTCAAATCACTAAGACAGGATTTCCATTCATCTTTCAAGAGCCTCTATGCTGGAAGTGGTGATGGATGGCTGTCATCCTAATACTTAGAAAGCAGAGGCAGGAGGACTGCCCACTGTTTGATGCCTGCCTTGTCTACATAAGCAAGCTCCAAGCCAGTCAGGGCCACATAGCAAGACCCTATCCAAAAAGAAAAGAAAAGAAAAAAACCCAGAGAGGGTAAGACTGCAAAGCAGTTAGAAGGCAAGGCACTTCCTCTTACTCCTGATGGCCCGTGTTCAATCTGCTCCCAGACTGTCCCTGACCTCCACACATGCACAATGGCACATGAGAACACAAACAAAAAAGAAAATCATCTAATAAAAACTAATAACATAAAAGGAGAGCCCCTCTACCTTTAGGTGATAAATGAACAAATAATTCCCAATACAGACGCTTCTAAATAACAAATACTAATAAATACTTCTAAATAACTAATACATCTAAATAACAAATACTAATAGTAAAAATAATGCATCTGAGCTATTCCTCAACATACCTGAACAGACAGGATGCTTAGCTTCTAGAGGAGAAATCAGAGATGAAAACCCCCAACTGTGGCTCCTATGAGTGATACACAGGCTAGAACACCGTCATTCAACAAGCGAGCATATCTCACCTTTCTTTCCTTTAACAGCTTCTTGTAGCCACTGCAGCCAAGTGACAGCAAAGTGATAAGGACATCTAAGGACGGGGAAGCTGAAGCTCTTCCTGTACAGATGGACAGGGCACATGAAGGAGGGCTGATGGGGAGGCTCTGGAGATTAACTCAGCACAGCAGGCTATATGCACATGCATTTCTGTCCGTTAGAAATTTTTTCTGAAAACAAATTATTTATTTACCTGGATACATCTTGCTGATTTCCTGAATGAAGGAATCATTAAAGCCAGCAATTATAGCACCACCTACTGGAACCATAAAATTTTTGTCCAAGCTCTGAACGAATACGTCGATTCTACCAACCCGAGCCCCCTAGAATCAAATAACATGTGGGTCATATGTTAGTCACTAGGACAGAAACAACAGCTATTAACAAGAAAAGACCACAACAAAAACAATGTTGTAAAAAATGATACATACAATTTAATTTCATTCTCACATTTACAAAGCCTAATTTTACCTTAATTAAAAAAGTTAAATATGAGTCCCTAAAACAGTGAGTGTATGGATATGATTTTAAAAGCAGGTGAAAGACTGTAATTTTCTCTGTAGCAGTACTAGTCCAGTGTTTACAGAACTGAACCACAGCTTTGGGCAGTGCTCACTATATGCAGAACACCCGGCAGGCAATCTGCAGGCTTTCATAGACTAATCACCAAACTCATAACCTCCATGAAGCAGGTGGGGTTTCATTACCAGTGCAAGGGGGAATTCTTCAGAAACGGCTTTTTATCTTAAAACTGAGTAAGAGACAAAGCATTTCTCCCATGCCCCACACCTGTGACTTTTATCAGACAATAAGGTCTGTAGTGATTAAACAGCTGTAAATACTAACAGCACAACCTAACAGACTACAGCTGTCCAAAGTACCAACCAAGTAGCTAGAAATTAAGTGTCTCTCCAATTCTTAGGACAATCTACTATTTTTTTCTCTTTTAGATTTGTCTATCTGTTTTGCAGTGCTGGAGACTGACCCCAGGGGCTTTATGCATACCAGGCATAAGGCTCCAAGCCCAGCCCTTAAACAAACTCTACTTCCACAATGGCTCTGATCACAAAAGAGAGAAGCCAAATTCTATGTTTATCAACCAATGGCAAATTCATCTATATATTCCTGGCAGTACAAAATCAATGCTTCTCCCCAACTCCTTAACACTGTGATCTTAGATGGTCTTAATCCACTGCAAATGAACTTCAAATGCAAGTCTAACATCCCCACACAGAGCCGAACACAGCCCTATTAGAAATGTGGAACCAAGTTCTTCTTCCCACCTGACACAGCCATGACCTTCTGTCTAATGTGCTGCAATTTTCTCCTCTTAAAAATGGAGATACCATCTAAATTTCAACTCACTTATTTTTTTCTTTATCTGCAGCCACAGATTTTCAATCTGTATTCACAATCTACATTCCTATTAATATTATAACCACATTTGACCTTCATTTTCGCACTTCCTTCCCACTTCTGTATCTCAGGGAGAATGGAAATGGTAGATAGCTGGCCTAATCTGACAAACCAGATGTAAGCAACAGGTAGAGGCAGCAGAAGCCATCACCTGACTGTTGAGCCTTATTCTTGCCATGGTTCTTATTTCCTAACAAACTATGAACAGAAGCAAACCCCCGTCACGTCAGGGAGAGGGGCAACATAAACACCAACAGAGGAAAGGATGAAAGGGCAGAGCAAGTGGTAGCAGGTAAGGAGTGGCCAGCAAAACTGTCTAGGCTTTCTGAGAGGAGCATGAGTCTGAACTGGGAGAGGGAGAACCGAGTGAAGAAGGGATCGTGCTTCAGACTGCTACACCTGCCCTCTCACCACTGAGACTGCACACTCTATGACAAGAAGGGGTACTCCCCACACTAACAAAAGGCTCCACAGCAACGCTGTGTTCCCATAGCTCACACACCAAGAAGAACTCAGAGAATCTACTGAATGAAATAACAATGAGGCATGTGGCTAAGAAGCAATAACACCCACTTTGCTCCAGTTCTTAACAACTGAAGTCCCTCTTCCCACACTTTGGAACTTCGCATTCCATTCTAAACAGTTAATCCCACACACATATTTTTATAGCTCTACTATGTGCCTCTATATTAATCTGTCCTAACATCTCAAATTAGATATTTCAGTAAATAAACCACAAGCGTACTTCTTGAGGCTTCATATACATATCTTATCTGCTCAGATAAAAGTCATTCTGGGGCATCTTTTGTAGATGCTCAGACATTTCAGATCTGTTTTCTTCGCTACTTATGTAAGTACTGTGATCCTGCTTTCTCAGAATTTATGGATTTAGTGTGTTCTGTTTTAGGAAAATCTAGAGCCTTGTTATCAGACTGTGCTGAACAAGCTATTCTGTAGCTAGGAGATTTCAGGCCAATCACATAAATCACTGAGCATGCTTCTTCACACATAAACAGGAACAATGACCAGTACACCTTATTATTAGGATTAGTTTTAAAACATTAACACCTGACTGGATGCTTAGCACACATGGTGTCCTTGGTAAATTGTCTACATTGTCACAGCCTTGAGTAAAAAAAAGTTAAGTGTTTAGCATGCCATAAAATAGCAGTCAGACCTCAAAAAGACCTATGTGATTTTTGTTTAAACCAACAGTGCCATGGCCTCTCCTCATAGAGGCCAATCTGAAAAAAATGTTTATTTACTACATAAAGACAAGTTGATTTTAGAAGGTAAAATAATACCTACAAGACAGCATCTGCATTTGAGAACCCTGCCCACCACACACTCACAGATGACAAAGCAGGGAACCAGGAAGAACATCCCCAAGGACACTTTTCATAGCTCCACAACTGCTTTCCTTGGTCTTGATCCCCAAAAGTATACCATCTTATCTTCAAGTATTCAAAAGTATGTTGTGAGCCCCAGAACCCTGAGTACTCCTCAACTAGGGAGGAACATCAGGGTAAATGACTCATCTGAGGCTTCAGAGACAGCTCAGCAGTTAGTAGCATCAAGGCCAGTTCTGATCCCACCACCCACCTTTGGCAGCTTCCAAAACACCTTTAACTCCAGCTCCAAGGGAAGTAATGCCTCTCCTGGCCTCTTCAGGCCATCTCTCTCCCATTCTCTCACACACATTAAATAAATAAATCTTTAAAATGATGTGTGTGAAAATAATATAGGGACATGGAAAGTATAAACATACAACAAGGCTTTAAGTATTTTGTTAAATGTACACAATGACTATATCTATGTAAAAACAGCACATTCTCAGAAACAGAAATGTTCATTCTAAGTGATTAAAGGTACTCAGAAGGTGACAATGATTTAAAAAAGATAGCTATGACCCCTGCTCTTTCCTTTTATAAATTTTTAGATGCTGACACATTTCAATTTTGAAAGCATTAAAGATACAAAAAAGAGGGGAGAGGGCAGAGAGAGGCTTCTGTGGTTAAAGGCACTCGCCACCAAGCCTAAGAGCCCATGTTCAGTTTCTGGTTGAAGGAAAGAATTGACTCCTAGACCTTGTCCTCTGACTCCACATACATGCTATGGCACACGTGTGTGCATGAAATTAAAGAGAAGAAGAAGAGGAAAGGGGGAAATAAAAGTGAGTCGTCCCTGTGAAGTGCTTGACAAGTTCCAGCACAGAATACTATCCGCCTTTTTTCTGCTCCACACATCACACCTGAGCCATGGAGATCTGTGGAGCAGTCTTGAGCAGTTAAGGAATGATGAAGACGTCCAAGAAAAAGGAAGAGTGAACTAGGAAAAACCACAGAGCAGCAGCTACTGAGAGATTCTCTACATCCCGGAAAACAATTCAATGCTTTACATTGTTTTAAGATTTGAAAATGTATGTTTATATATTTACATGGTTCATTCTTACTCTTCCTGATTTTAATTCTATATAAAATATGATCATCAATATAGTTTTTGAAATACTGTAATTCAATACACTAGAAAAATGAGGTTTAAAAAAACAGTCTTAGGAAGCTACTGCAGTAGTTCTGTGTTGATCAGGGACCATCAAAGTTATTTCCCAGGAGCAAGAGAAATGGCCCACCCACTAAGAACACTCAGTGTGTAACCAAGTGGGTCAGAGTTTGGATACCAGAACCCACCTAACAAGTCCAATGTTCCACACACACTAAAACCCTAGCTCCATAAGGGATGAAGACAGGAGGACCACTGGGGCTTGCTGGCTTCCAGCCTACCTAAGAAAATGTAACCCACAGGTTCAGAGGAGACTCTGCTCAGTGGCCTTGGATAAGGTCACTCAATACCCTCTTATGGGCCACTGCACAAACAGCGAGTGAGCGCAACACAGACATATGTATACGTATAAAATATATGCATAAACAACTAAATCTTTAAAAGCTACTATCCAATTACCATCTTTTACTTTTACTTTGCCTTTCACTAAGACAGTACTGAATATAAGTCTCTAATTCTCCCCAAAGTAGAAAGATCTAAATAATTTTCACTGTATTAGGTTGGAAAAAAAGTCAAAATCCTATAGCATATAATATTAATATAATAATTCACCTGCTGAATGAGATGCATGCACTTGGAAGACTGTAATCCATAAGCGTTGTTGACTACATGCGGAATGCCATAATTAGCACAAATCACAGCCAGTTCTTCTAATCTACAAACATAAACATTTACAGAAAAACATACTCATACTGTGCTTTATAAATAATTATGGAAAGTTTTTATTAATAGTCTTAAGGTGTAACAGGGGAGAAAAAGGGGATGGCACACTAAATTCCCTCTGCAGTAATTTCGTATGCAATTCATCAGCCTGGAAATATATAGCAAACACTTGAGAGAAACTTAGAAAACCTTTAATGTTACCAATAAATGAGGAGGAAAAAAACATATTTACAGAAGCTTCTGACTTGGCAGGCAGAGGCAGGAGGATCTCTGTGAGTCTGAGGCCATCCTAGCCTACAGAGTGAGTTCCAGGCCATCCAGGCTACATAGTGAGACCCTGTCTCAAAGTAAAAAAAAAAAACAAGAAAAAAAAGTTTATAATGGTAACTTCTAAATAATTTCCAAACTTCTTACATAGGAATCACAGAGATTAGATGACTCCCCAAGTGCTGCGACCCCTTCTTAGCCTTGACTGCTTACCACATGGACACTAGCACTGACAGAACATTAAGCATATCTGAAAACCTTACAAAATTGCACAAAAAAAATTTAAAAGGCACTTTCAAGTAGAGCTTAACTTAAAAAAGGGAAAGGGGGGGTTATGACATTCTCATATCAAAACCCACTGACACTGCCTAATAACTTGGACACACCCTTTAAAAAGTTGCTGGCTTAACAGCTACCCTGCTTGACTCTTTCATTTGACTCCTCTTGTTAACTACTAGTGAACAACACAGCAGGTTTCTTCTCAAAACTCAATACTACTTGTGTGTGACTAAAGCCACCTATAAAAAAAGTCAGCACACTGCAAAACTGTAAATAAATCCCATGATGCAATTGAATTGATTTTTAAAAAAATTTTGTTCCACAAATAGAACTTAGAGGCAAAGCATTTTTATGCTTCTTTCCAAAAGGAGATATTTAAAATACATGGCACAGGGAGGCAAAATGGATTTCTGTGAGTTCAAGGCCAACCTATTCTGCATAGTAAATTCCAGGCCACTCAGATACACAGCAAGACCCTGTCTCAAGTAAGTAAATTAAGTGAGTGGTATACATGACATATCTATTTTTTTCTAGATGTGAACAAGTATGTTTTAAAACTATAAATGGGAATAGGGTTATGTTCATTTGTTAGAAACTTTAAATTTGCTTCCTCTAAGTATTATGAATTGTGGTTTGGATAACAAAGCCCCTCATAGACTCACAAATTTGAATGCTTGGTTATCAGGGCATTGTATTACTTGAGAAGGAATAGGAGGTGTAGCCTTGTCGAAAATGTGTCACTGGGGGATGGGCTATGAGCTGTCAGAAGCTCAAACCAGAACAGTGCCTCTTCTTGCTGCCTGCGGATCTGAACATAAAAATCTCAGCTATTTCTCCAGCTCTAGGTGTGTGCTACCACACTCTCTCAATGATGAAAATGAACTAAACATCTCAAACTATGAGCAAGGCCCAATGAAATGTTTTCTTTTATATCATGGTGTTTCTTCACAGTAATAGAACACTGACTAAGAAATGAATAAACCTAGTTTTTAGGGCTAGAGAGATGGATCGATCTGTCAGTAAAGTGCTTGCCTTGCAAGCATGAGGACCTGAGTTCAATTCCTCAGAACCCACATTAAAAAAGTCAGGTGTGGCAGTATGTGCCTATAATTCCAGCACCAGGCAGGCAGAGACAGGATGATTTCTGGGGCTTGAAGGCTAGCTCTTCTAACTGAAACAGAGAGCTCCAGGTTTACTGGGAGACCCTGTCTCAAAAAATAAAGTGGAGAGTATAGAGGAAGATACCCAAAATCAACCATTGGGGCACACACACAAGCAGGCGCACACAAACACACCTGCCTCACAATCAATCTCTCTCTCTCTCTCTCTAGAAGATAAAAGGCATTTTTTCACGTGTGTGCTAGTGAAAGATTTCTCTGCTAACTTCCTTGAAAATAAGGTAAATAATATTAAAGTTATTTTTAAAATAAACAAACTTGTAAGTAGCTTTTAAAGGATCTAAATTAACTGAATGTGTTGATAGAACAATAAAAAGCTATTATATGAAAGGCAAAGAAAAGCATAAAACATATTTTCTTATGTGAATCCCACTGTATTCTAAATCAGAAGCTAATTTTAATAGCTATCAGAAGTGACATTCTTTTAATGTTTCTTTTACATGAATTTCAATACTTCCAATAATTGAACAATTTTCAAAAACAAAATAAATGTTAACTACTAAAATTAGACTATAAAATCAGAAAATTAAATATACTACTAACTTTACACTGTCTTTTTGTAAACCTCACTCATCAAAAGCATTTACTACATCATACATCTAAAAAATAACAAAGGACAACTTGCTGACTATTAAATCCTCCTGATTATTTTTCTAAGCGGTCTATGTGTAAAACAATGCAGCACCATGCACACTGAAAACGTGTCTCAAAATGAAGCAAAACTCCCCAGAGAAAAATAATTCAACTAATACAAACAACTATATGCTTGCTGTTTTGGGAGATGAGATTTATTTCTATTGTATTAAAATTTTCTAGATACCAAAATTATCACAGAATAGTATTTTTTTAATATTTTGATAGAAATTTAAGATGATTGGTCACTAATAAACTAC
This sequence comes from Phyllotis vaccarum, assembly GCA_033318265.1. Lineage (NCBI taxonomy): Eukaryota > Metazoa > Chordata > Mammalia > Rodentia > Cricetidae > Phyllotis > Phyllotis vaccarum. The sequence continues at coordinate 118,619,894 of JARWLC010000001.1, read as the reverse complement.
AACAACATATGCAATGTAATTTCTAAACAGAATTCATAGGCTCATAAGTGATCCAAGTCAAACTTTTGGGAGCATGGCTTCAGTATGATCTTTTAAAATTTGCCTGTAAGATAATAAAAGCTAACATGTGATCATCACTGCCAAACAATAACTCTACAAACACAAAAGCTTAGCAACCAGAGTCCAAAGTCAACATAAATTTTATTAATTATTAGCACTTCCATTAAAGATTTCAAAATGAGATCAAACCAGAGCTTCTGGCAAAAGCAGAAATTTCTGTTAATAATAAACTTAAGCCCTATGATAATTTCAAAATAAAAAAATCTGTGGCTATCCTTTAGAAAAGTGAACATCTGCCAACCCTATGGTTTTGATTTTCTAATTTATATTATCTTTAAAATGTGGACATCCACTGTACACCCTAGCTTAATTTCCCAATAAAAGAAATGTAAATAATCCTCAAATATTTTTATTTGGTTAGATGTTAGTGATGATAGTTCCTGCTTAGCAAATGAATTGCAAAGCCAAAGAAACAGTGATGGGAAAAACTACTAAGCCAGCAAGTCACTTGGAAAAGCTTAAGCAATGAGGAAAATCTACACTGAGAGACTTAAACAGTAAAAGCAGGAAAACAGATAAGTAAGATGTACTAAAGTCTGAACAGCAGATCTCCACTTCCACATCAGTTGTTCGTCCTTAAGCACCAAACTTCTCCAACTCCCTACAATAATTCTCCCAAGGACCGACTTAGTCTCATAGGCCAGTGTATTCACTACTTACTAACAAATGTTCCCATGACATCCTTGAGAATTAGTGAACAAAGTTTATTCAAAAGACTGCTGAGAAAGCATCTAAAGATCAATATTCACAAGTCAGTTACCTATCAGGCACCCTTGGAGCAAAACAGGATGTAGTAGAATGGATGCACAGAATATGCTCAGGCCCGAGTTCCTGGACTTTAGCCTCCACTGCACTCAGGTCAGTACGCAGCTCGTCGCCTTCCAAAACATTTTCTATCACCACTGGTTCAAAACCTAACCAAGTCAACCAGAAATCTAAGCATTAGTGTCAATTAAATGCAAGATGATTCTAGAACTCTATGAAGCAATGCAATTGCACACGAGAACTCTATTTCACTAACAAGTTTTTCCTCTAGTAATAAAGACAGTGGCTCAGTGCAGTAGTTTGAATTTAATTGGCCCCCATAAACTCATAGATAGTGGCACTACTGGAGGTATGGTTTTATTGGAGTAGGTATGGCCTTCTTGGAGGAAGTGTGTCACTGTGGAGGTGGGCTTTCAGGTCTCCAATGCTCAAGCTGCATCGAGTGTCTCAGACCACTTGGTGTTGCCTGAGCATCAAGATGTAGGACTCTCAGCTACTTCTCCAGCACCATGTTGCCTGTCCTCCACCATGTTGCACCACGATAATGGACTAAACCTCTAAAAATGTAAGCTGCCCAATTAAATGCTTTTCTTTTTAAGAGTTGCTGTGCTTGCTCATGGTGTCTCTTCACAGCAACAGAAACCCTATCTAAGACAATCAGAACTCTGACATTAATTAGAAACAAGTCAAGAAGGTGTGAAGGACAACTAGACAACCAGACTGCATCTCTGGCCCTCTGAAATGACCAGGAACAGACTCCATAAAGTAAGGAAAGCACTTGCTAACCAGAGATCTATGGCCCACAGAAGTTAACTGCTCAGGTGTTAGTAAGCAAAACACTACTAGTCCAGTTTACATTCTGTCAAAAATAATGACGCCTACCCATTTCTAGGAACATGTCAGTTTCCCTTGAGTTTAATTATTTCAGAAATAGATATAAACAATAATAAGATTCAAGTACTGAAATAAATCACTCCCATAAACTCTATCTATGCTTTACCACTAAAGAAAACTATTAATTTCAGTCACCTGGAGATCCCTGATCCAAGATCTCACGGCCCAAGAGTTCTTTAGACTTTTAATTGAAATACTGCACTTAACTAGCACATAATTAAAGATCACTCACACATAATTATGCAAACTTTAATAATAAGCTATAATAATGTATAAGCTTACAAGTCACTAAAACAAAATATGTGTTAAATTTTATGAATACTTTACTACAATTTCCTTAAAGTATGAATATGGAGCACTTAATTTTTCATTTACTCATCTCTATAAAAATTGAGTTTTCCCATTAGATATTTAAAGCATTACACATGCTGCATATCTTTTACCTGCAGTGACCATGGACTTAAAGCAGGACTTCTGGTCTATTCGTGGCCATATGATATACTTGGCCTTGGGTCTTTTGTGTCGCAGTGTTAAGAAACACAAAGTTAGACTCATACCAGTTGCCATAGGAACTACAAAGCAATTGGCCACTGAATGAACACCTACAAATAAGAAAAAAAGAAATTTATTATCACATTTAAAAAAAAAAAACCTAAAACCCCAAAGCCTTCTGGAAGAAATGATCTATTTCTTTTATAAACTAGCATGGGACTGTAACCCTGGGATTTCTCTTTCTCATTTGCTCTCATGAAACTTGTCAACCTGGGGTTATTTTCTCTTGTTCTGAAACAGATTTACAAGTGTGCCCTTTTAAAAACCACTCATATTGCTTTTGGAGACCTATAAATGCAAGAAGCTAGTGTGCTGTCTACGTACAAGTTGCATTATGACAGACATGATACACACCGGCCAGCTTTATGACGTTAAGCACCAAAGAATTGGTGATCTTGTTCAAGAGGCTAGAGCCTGCAGCTTTTGGTTGCACAGCAGAAATGTCACCAGATCGTCCAATTCCATGGATGAACCTAAACAAAACAATGGACCAAAACTGTACAAATACATTCAGTGTTAAAGTAATCAAAACACTGATTATTATTATTATTACAAATAATAACTTATTATTATTACAAATAATAACGGGAAACTAGTAGAGGCAGTCTTCTGCTGTTGTCCATACACTTCATAAATGGCTAACATTGAAATGTCTTAAGTTGAAAGTTACATTATTTTACATTATTTTGCATTATTTTTCATTATTTTACAGATGGCTAATCTCCAAAGACAAGCATATCAATTTCGTTTCTACTGTTGGTTTACACCAAGAGATAGTCTAATTCTCTCACACATCTAAATCACTATGTGGGGTTATCCTTACTGACTTGCTTGACTGGAAAGAACATAAAAAGTGACTATCTGGAGTCTCTAGAAGGTTCTAAGAAGCACTCAAGTCTTCATCACACTTTTTGGAGAATTTGCTTAGTGTACACTGCCTCACAAAGCCCAGCTTCCATGTTGGAAGAAGCTCATATTCCAGGAAGAGGCAAGCTGAGACCTCAGCCATGTAACCAAGTCATCTTTAAAAGACTGCTGGCTCTAACCTTCAACAAAACTACACTCTTAGCTGATATTTGACAACAACACCAGAAACCTGTAGGGGTATTGTGTTGATTCAAGAGTGGAAACTGGTAGTATCCAAAATCCAGGAATGGGAACCTGTAATATCCAAAATACAAGAATGGGAGGACTGCATTGCAATACTGGAAAAGGGTAGTGATGCATCTTATGCTCAGAACAGTTCAGGTGAACCCCCGATGCGATATTATGGTACTGGAGATACTCTACCCAAGGTGGTAAACATAACTGGGCTACCCCCTTCGCAACCACTATTGTTCCCAGCTACTATTCAGACAAAGATAACACCTGGGGGAACCTCAGAATATGTAGGGGTATTGTGTTGATTCATGGTAAATAATTGTCCCACCTACTGGTTTAATAAAAAGCGCTGATTGGCCAAAGGCAGGCAGGAAGTGTGGGCGGGGCTACCAGACTAAAAAAATCTCTGAGAACAGAATGCCAGAGAGAGCATCAGAGAGAAGCCACAGGAAGGAGAGGACAACCATGCTGCTGTGAGCAAAGGTACCAAGCCCCATGACTGAACACAATTAGAAACATGGGTTAGATGAAGGGTAGAGAGCTAGCAAGTGATATGCCTTGGCCTGAGGCTGATCAGCCAAAAACTATTGAAAGCATCTGTGTGTCTCTGTGGGACTGCGGGTCTGCAAGTCTGTGGGTCAGCAGGTCTGTGGGCCTAAACCTTGAGGTTAGGCCCCAAAGTCCGGCCAGAAATGTCCTACTACAGAAACCCAAACCACTGCTGAGCTCAGTGAACACACAGAACTGAGAGAAATAGTGATCACTTTAAGCCATTTACCTTCAGCATGATCTGTTTAAAACCACAGAACAGAGAACTCCCTCTTTCTTTCCCCTACCACAGTAGTGGGCAGATTCCAACCTGAATGAACCAATGCTTCAGAAACTATCCTAATTTTCTGGTGTTGGTGACAATGGTCTTCTGAGACGGGATCTCACTAAGTAACCAACTCTATACTTTGGACTCTCCCCCATTCTGTTACTTGCTGGGATTACAGTACCACCATCCCTGGCCAAAAACAAACAAACAAAAAAAACAAAACAAAAAAAAAAACCTGTTCAATTGTTTTTAATTATGCTTCTTGAAAATAAGTGTACAAGTCCACTTGTCTTAGATGGTCCTATGCTCTTTAAAATATAGAAAATCCTTCAGCAAACTCTCAACCTCTTATATTCAATTAGATCAGAAACTGTGTCTAAGGAGAGTATCACAAAGCATTAGTGGTATATTTCCTCAGAAGCACACCTTATGCATAAACCTTCTACATTTATTAGATATGAACCATGTTACCAAAGTACTGTTAGACAGGAAATCTACATCCACACTCATTATCATCAGTTCATACTGCAAATGTTTTTATTAAAATTTTAGTACGACTCAAGAAGTGTACTTTGATCTAAAAATCAAAAAAGGCTTTTTAAGAATTCATATTTTCACAGAAAGGGCAGAAGATAGAAACAAGCATTCATACCCAAAAGCACCATCAACTAACAACTAAATCATTTTGCCAGGCAGTGGTGGCTCATACCTTTAATATTAGCACTTAGGACAAGAGAAGCAGATCTTGAAGAAAAATAAATAAATGAGCAAACCACTTTTCAGAATGGATCTTTTTTTAAAAAGTTTTCAAACTAAAGCAAATCATGTAATCATCTAACAGACAGGTCTCTACATCTATTGGAACAAATACAGGCACTTACAGAACAGTATTCAGATACTGATAAACCAGGCCTTCAAGTTCAGTACTTTCTAATAAAACCTGTAAGTTAAAAAGGAAATATGGCTGGGTGTGGTGACATGTCTTTAATCCTGCCATTCGGGAGGCAGAGGCAGAGGCAGAGGCAGGTGGATTTCTATAAATCCACAGCCAGAATGATCTACACAGTGAGTTCCAGGATAGCCACAGTTACACAGTGAGACTGTCTTAAAAACTAAAAAATAAATAATAAAGACAACTATAATGTATGTCACTTGAAATTCAACAAAACAAAACATGTCTGAACTTCTTTAACTGTGGCAAGTTGCAGGCTCTGAACCAAAATATCTTCCCTGTATGTGACCTACCTCCATGACTAATAGGTAAATCTTTCTTAACCTCCCCAAAAGGTTATCTGAGGCTTATAGCAGAATGTCCTTGCTTTGCTGTTACTGGCCTACCTCAATATTTCTACTAGTGCATTTTGAAAGTGTCTCAGTCTATGATTCCCTTTGTTCTGTGATCATTTTATTATAAAAATTTTATGAAACTATTATACTAGAACATGATATTTGGTGTCACCTTTCACATATGTATCTCACTGAGTAACTCTTACTCCTTTTGAAGTGACGTGTGTTTTTTGTATTGACGATATTAAGATTTTAGACCCAAACAGATTTTCTAGTTTAAATATTATCAGAATACAGCGCTGTTGACCATGAAGTGTCTGCAAAGAAACCATCACTTGGTAGAACTTCAACTCGGTCATGAAAACCACTTGCTCAGAGTGCTCATTCCCATCTGCCAGTTCCACTTGGTTTCCGCGTCCATTTGAAGAGGGAAGAAACTATTTGTGAGTGGAAACTTTAAAATGTATTAATATCACCATTATCTTAAGCTCCATCCCACTCCAGCTGGGAGTGGGGGAGCCCAAATGTTTTCAGAACTAGTTTAAGAAACATACCTGTAATGGCGACGAGCAACCAAAGCAGAGGCCACTCTCCCTTCCCTTTCTCCCACACCACAATTACCCAAGAAATTGTTGCTATCCATGATTGCAAGCTCATGCAGAAAGAGTTCAAGTGTACTCTCATCCCAGCCATCCTCTGGACACTTGCCCTTATTTAAAAAAAAAAAAAAAAAAAAAAGACATTTATATATCGTTTTCTAAAACCCCACATCAATGTACTTGAATTTTTAAAATGTGCTTTGTGTTATGCCCCTTGATTCCTCAAATCAGAAATAAGCTCAGCAATTATGAAGAAACTGTCAACTGACCATCCTCTTTGAATGCAGCCTAGAGACTGTGAATAGATATAATGCTGACACTTAACTTTGCTAGGATTCTTAAATCTCAGTTAAGTTGGGGTAACTGAAAAGGCAGTGCCCTCAATCAGTACTTTTCAAACTAGAGGCTGTCAAACTTTGGGGTGACTAAAGCTCATGGCCCTGAGAGGTCTGGCGGAAAGCTGCCGTGCAGGAATTGGTTTACCAACAGCACGCGTTCTCCGAGTGGCCCAGGCTGGCCAAAGATCTGGACTTTGACAGTTTCGCATACACTGAGTAGCGAGCTGTCCCTCCTCTCCCTGAAGTCGCAGAACCCGGGCACCGAGGCAGGGGAATACCTGCTCTAGCAGCAGCTGGATGAGGTGCTCGTGCGCGCGCCGAGCCTCGCAGCCCTGCCTCACGTAAGCCGGCGAAACTCGCCGCTCGCCCGCTGCGAAGCTCTCGGGGTTCATGACGGCGCCCGCAAAACACACGCCGAGACCCAGGATGCAGCGCGCCGCCCAGACGGTACGGGGCGGCCTTGGACTCAAAACACCCCGGGCCGGTGGTTTCGGTTTCCGTGCATGCGCAGAGCCGTCTTCTTGCCGCCGTCACCAACGAAATTAGAGACCTTGAGCATTTCTAGAGGAACTGGCAAGTTTCTGGCAGAAGGAAAGGGGCGTTGACGTGGGCTAGTCAGACCCTTTTATACAGTCAGAAACACTAGGACTTTAAGAAAGGGAGAGAAAGCCGAAGTACTATTGTTTGGGCTTCTCAAGAAAGGAAGATTCCTGATCTGCTCCAACAAAACATGTTTCAGTCTTCCCTAGACTGTGTCAGGTTCCAGAACCTTACATTCATACAATGATATGTTTCAACATTTACTACTGCCTGGCAACCTTATGAAATGATTGAGCCCTACTCCTATAGCAGATTTATCTCATGGTAGCCTTTTCATTTCAAATTATACAATAATCTGCAATAACTGAATCCATCACTCTTCTATTGGAAGAGGAACTTAAGGAGTGTCTTACCTTCATTTAGATGTACAGAATTCCATTGAGAACCTTGTGCTAATATTATTCGTTGATGAATACTGTTTCTTTAGAATGTGGTACTCTACCCAATGGAAGAATTCACCGATGGCAGACATACATACATGCATGTCAGCGAAAGAGCAAACATGGCCTTCGAATTCTCTGTAACAATGACTTGTTTGAGGGGAGAAAAGTTTGTCATCTCTGTTGGAACCCACAACCAAATTGAACAAGAAGTTAAGGGATTCTGTGATGCACTCCTACTTCTTAGGTTGGACCAGATAAAAATAAAGGTTCATTTGAAAAGAAAAAAAAAAATGTGGAAAATAATGAAAATGTTCTGAGAGACCACAGACCCGTGGAAAATAACAAAAATGTTCTGAGAGATTACTGTGGCAAACCAGAATCTTTACCATTAATAATCCTTGACTATATAAAGGTCACAGCTCTTCTGCCATTCAAAGACACCATTGTACAATACCAGTGCTTAGTTCCTTGACTTTGAAAAAAAAAGAATGGGGGAAATGTGGTGGACCTTTTATTGAGCTAATCTCTGGCCCTTCCCGGACAGTTGCTTGGGGCTATCAGATATCTTCAAAGGATATTACACATCTCTACGAAACCACTCATTATAACATAGACAAGCTGGTTACTCTCCCAAGTCAACATTAGTTGTGAATCTTTACAAATACCATTGAAATTAACTGAAGATCATGTGTAACCTGCCTACAACATAGTCTAGAAAAAAAATCTAAATAGTGGACTGAGCCATGACCTTAATAACCTTCACACCAGTTTTAGATTGATTTTAAAAATATGTTTCAAGTATTGTATGTTTGTTTTCGGAGTGGTCTGCAGTACTTCCTTGCCAAAAGGAACAGGGTACTACTACAGAGTACAACCACTGAAAGTTATTTGATTTTGTTTTAAGCTGGGTCAAAAAAAGAGAAAAAGAGAGGAGGTAAAGGGGAGGGGAGGCGGGGAGAAGAGGAGGGGAGAGAAGGGGAGGTAAGGGGAGGGCAGGAAGAGAAGAGAGGAAGGGAGGGGAAGGGAGGGGAGGAGAGAAGAGAAGACCCTGCTTGGTGGTGGTGATTCACGCCTTTAATATCAGCACTGGGGAGGCAGAGGCAGGAAGATCTCTATGAGTTTGAGGCCAATGTGTTCTACAGAGTTGAGTTCCAGGACAGTCAGGGCTACACAGAGAAACCCTAACTTGAAAATTTAAAAAAGAAAGAAAAATCCCAATAGTGACCAAGACATATACTTAATGCAATTACTACTGTAAAGCACTATCCCTTACCCAATTTCAGCTCTGAAGACTATATAATCTTTACTGGAAACTACACTGCCCTTGCAACTCTTTTTGATGAGTTGAAAGGTCCAATAACACCCTCACATTTAAATAAGCAAAACTTCAAGACATCCTTAAACTTCCTTGGCCGAAGGTGCTTCCACTTCCATAAATATATATGGTTGTGTGCTCCAATTACTCTAGGGATACATAGGTTATTTCCTATGAATCATTGGCTGGAAGGCACATGAATTAGAGATTTTACCTCTAGTAACAGAATCTGCCCTACCACACCTAGATATGATTAAATATTGTATAGACTCCATGTTCAGCCCTATTGCCAGACCACTGTTCTAGTATTCCCACATCTTCCTAAGCAGCCTCTTCATTGTGATCATCAAAAGAATGTTCATCTCTTGGAAGAGACAGGAGAGACTGTTCTTGGGCCTCACTGGCAGGAATCTTATTTGATATAGTTGACATCAAATCCAACAGTGAAATTCCAGAGAGTCAGTCTTTGGGCTCACATTTCATAATTAGAGTAGTAATGTGGAACAGAAAGATTTCTCAAAAAATTAGAAGTATAAACTGGGCCAAGAAGCACATGTCTTTGATTCCAAGCACTTTTAGGTAGAGAATGGCAGATGTCTGTGAGTTTGAAGCTACCCTGGTCTGTTAGTAAACTCCAGACCAACCAGGGATATGTGGTAAAACCCTGTCTCCAGAAACAAAGAAAGCTTAAAAAGTAGTAGTGTAGACCTGCCCCAAAGACGCATGCTCATGCACATTTACAGCTGCATCAATCATAGTATTTAAAAAATTAAAAATAAGCTTGTATGTTCATCAAGAAATGAATGGATAAAATAATGGAGTGTATATACCTAGTGGAATTTTATGCAGGCAAAAGAAAAGCTAAATCATAACTGTTTCATGAAAATGGATAGAATTGAAAACTATTGCTCAGAGAAGAAAAGCTAGATCTAGAAAGACAAATCTGGCATGTTTTCCTCTCATATTTAGATCATAGATTTTAATTTTTATAGCCTATATGTGTGCATATATGTATAGATAAATATGTATGAGTGTATAGATACAGAATGAAGAAAGAATCATGAAAACGAGAAAGAGAACTCTTAAGAGGGTTGGTGTTATGAGGAAACCACTAGAGAAGACCACTCAGATACAGTTTATAGCCAATTGAAAGTCTTTGTTCCAATTGGTTGGGACTACACTCAGGTATTTGGGACCCAAGTGTAGCCCTAAGTGTAGAGAGAAAACAACTTTTAAAAAGCAAAAACCACAACATAGTATTTTTCTCAGCAGCTTCAGGGGGAGGTTTTGTACAAGCAAACAGTTTAACAGAAGTCAAGATAAATTAGCTGGGGCCCCTTGGCCTCAAGTACCTAGAACAGACTCCGGTAATTTTTCCATAGGATTTTCATCAAGGAGTCCAAATTCTAGTCAAACCTAAAATGGCCTCAGCCAGAACAGGAGATGGAGGAATTTCTGCACTCTTGTCCTGTCAGGGAGGTGGAGAAGAGGGCATCAGGACACAAGAGACATGAAGCAAACAAGGCTCTTGGGGAAAGGAAAGGAACACACAGAGAGTGCCTGTGGCTGTCCTGGAGAGGGGAGTGTGGATTGGAAACTGCAGGGACAGAAAGAATTAGACAGAGACAGAGAGAAGCCCGGAGGGTCCTGCACGGATACTCAGCTGCAAAGGGGAGGGGCAAACAGATACCTGGTGCCTATATCCTCGGCCAAAGTACCCTGTTATACAGTCTTGGGGTGGGGGGACAAGCTGGAAATCTCTGACCTTGAGTCAAATGGAATCTTTTGGGGCTACCACACGAGAGAGAGGTGAGGATGAGGAAAAGGAGAGAGGAAGGAGGTTCAAGAACAAGTATGTATGGAAATACCAGAATGAAAACCCACTTCTTGGTGTACTAGCAGGGTTTGTTTTTTTTTAACAATCATTTAAAAAAAAAAAAAAAAAAAAGCAGATCAGAGTTCTGTCAGGATGGAAAGTTCACCTGACAAGGCACTTCAAACAGGCCATCTCTGGGGCATATACCTTTGCTATGGAAATAGGCTACCTTTGTTTTATTTCTTACATTAATTACTAGCCGCCCCCCCCCCCCGTTTTCTTTCTGAGCACTCTGGAATGCCAGTTGTAGAGATTCAATTCAGTTGAGCCTGAGAATCTCTAAAGGTACTCAAAGAAAATTTGTGAATCTGTCTCCTAATTACTGGATAATCACTTCAATCCTTGGGTGAAGTGGCGTAAGATTAGGGACACCTGCCCTAGAACACCTTCCTGTACAAAGAGCCAGGGAAACTAAAAGTTTAAGGAAACCTTTAACGGAACCAAAAACTGGAAGATGACAGAGTGCCCGCCATACAAGAAGGGACAAGGTGGTACAAGTGGAATTAATAAAGAATCACCTTTTAAAAATTAGAAAAAGGGGCTGAAGAGATGGCTCAGCGGTTAGGAGCACTGGCTGCTCTTCCAGGGGACCTGGGTTCAATTCCTAGCACCCACATGGCAGCTCATAATTGTCTGTAAGTCCCGTTCCAGGAGATCTGACACCTTCATACCAATGCACATAAAGTTAAATAGGTTTTTTTTAAAAAAAAAAAAAAATAGGAAAAAAATGAGCCACCTGAGTCTTTGTCCACTGAGACATTTACTAAAACTAAAACTATACAATGAATAATGGCAAAAATTATGCCCAGCCCTCTCCAATCAACCAAGGAAGAAAATGTTAACTGCATTCTATTACTGCTACAGTCAGCTAAAGACTGTCCCCTGTGGCTCCAAATGAGGATTAGGTGTTTAATGTAGAGAGCTGTACATTTTACCTTTTAGTTTCAGTGGCCTTGGCTGCTGTCAAGAGTTTCTCATTTCACCCCATGGCCAGTTTAAAGTCTTAAACTGTACCCTTTTCGTTTCATGGTTGTTTGTTGGCAGTCTTGTGGGGATGAGGTGGAGGGTGGGGGTACTTTTTCAGACAGGATCTCGCTTTGTACTCTCTCTTGACTGGCCTGGAGTTCACTATATAGACCAGGGTGTCCTGGAACTCTGCCTCCTGAGGGCTGAGATTAACCATGTGCCCCACCCAGCCCAAAGCTTCTTGTTTTTAACCAAGCAGTTGACAATTCATTTGAGCACAGCTTGCTAATGTGTTAGCGTCTGAGAAGTTTTCAACTGTCTCTTTGAGAATCTGCCTCCTTTCCCAATTCCATAACTTATTCCTTTATCCTAATTACACTAAATCTAAATCCAAAATCTGAGGGTTGGGATTCACTAACCCTCCAAATACCCACTACCCCCACAAAGCCTGACCCACAGAACAGACAAAAGCACATTCCTTGGTCAATTCTTAGTATCTGTATGGAGCTTATTCAAAAGCAATTATTTTCACTCAGATCACTCACTGCCTACCTGAAACAGCCAGGCTCAAGATCACAAGGTGGGGGCTTCAAAGCATGCCCCGATGTCATAGCTTCATGATCTTGGGTAAATGACTTAGTTCCTTGTCCTTTAAAGGAATCAGTGTAAATATCTTCTGTATATGGAGTCCAAAAATGCACAAAATAACAGGCCTAAATAAATAGTAGGAATTGGTCCTCGATGATGTTAGCAGCATCAGGTTTGGGTTCCATGTTGTGGAATGGGCCTTAAATCCAAGTAAAAGGTGTTTGGTTACTGTTTGTGACCCCTGAGAAAAAACACAGAATCAATCTAATTGTACTTAAAAGATTTATTGATTAGCTGCCAGCAGAATGAACAAACTCTGAGCCAAATTTGAGTGAAAGGGAGACTAAAGGAAAGATTTTTTTTCAAAGGGGAAAACCAGAAGTAGACCTTCAATGTCTATGCAAGCAAATAAAAACCAATCTGGTTTGCCAAGTTAAGTAACCCAAATCAGTCTTTGGGCATCTGTGTAAGCAAGTCACAGAAGCCAAAAAAAGCAACTGATTAGTCATATCATAAAAAGTAGATAGTCACATTTTTGGGTGTAGGGTCACTGAGTCAGGGTTCCTGGGAAGGTATCTTTCAGGGACTGGCATGAGAGGCAAATGACTAGTGGGGACCAAAATGGATGCTTAGAATAAAATGGAGTTTCTTTAGCCATCACTGGTACTCGAATGACATTTGTGGCACTGTTGTACCAATATATCTCACAGGCAAGTCGCTGTTCTAGGTCACAGGTTATGCAGCTGGGTGATACTGATGATTACATGCTTCCTCTGGTAGCTTGCAGAGTACCTTCCAGCACCATGAACATTAATCAGTAGGATTCTAATTAGGCACCAGCTCAACTTCACCATGTTTGATGACATAAGTAAGTGTTGTCTTCAGCAACAGGACCTTACCATCAGGCCAAGAACCTAGGACCAAATAGGTCATAGGCCCTGGGGGAAAACCTAATACTATTATTTTGCTAAGGAATATTGCAGTAAAATGACTCCTAATGACATAAGGCCATACTCACAGATCATTGCTTCACTCAACCTCATCAGAGAAGCTTCTTGCATTATATGAGAATTAACACAGAGGCTCACAACTGGACAATACACAGAGAATGAGAAACATCTAAGCATTCAGCCCTACAGGGGGATGTCTTTATCACACTGCTCCCCTTGAAGCTCAGAGATCTATGTGGAGACAGAGGCAGAAAGATTTTAAGAGTCAGAGGTGGTGAGTGACTCCAAGGAAATGGTGTCCTCCAGACACAGCATGACTGTACACCTATGAACTCATGGAGACTGTAGCAGCATGCACAAGCCCTGCAGAAGTCCAGGGCAGAGAGGGGAAAATAGAGAGACTCTGTTTGCAATTGATATCTGCTAGCCAAGAGAAAATCCGTTTTCTTCTATAGTGCCTTACTGGTTATATCAACCACATTCCAGAGGAGGCCCGGTGCTCAAGAGGAGCATCACAAAATGAGCTCCAGGGTGCTTTTTTCATTGTTTTGTGGACTTTCTGCTTTGTTTTGCCATTTCTTCTTGCTGGTTTTTATTGCTTTGGTTTTCACTCTTGGGTTTTTGTTTTGGGTGTTGTTGTTTGCTTTTCTGAGACAGACTCTCTCTGTGTGTACTGGAACTCCTTAGACCAGGCTGGACTCAACCGCAAAGATCCAACTTCCTCTGCCTCCCAAGTGCTGGGATCAAAGGTGGTGGTGAGTCTAGAGAAACTGGATCCTGGCAGTGCACAACTTTAAAGCCAGCACTCTTGAGGCAGAGGCAAAAGGATCTCTGTGAGTTGGAAAACAGTCTGGTCTACAGAGTTCCAGAGCTGTTCCACAGAGAAACCCTGTCTCAGAAAACAAAATGAGAGAGAAGAGAGAGGGAGAGGATAAAGAGAGAGAGGAAAGGAGGGAGGGGGAGGGAGAGAGAGAGAGCTAGAAGACAGTGGGTGGGTAAGGAGGTGAGGCAGTTCTGGGAGGAGTTGGAGAGGTGGGAAAATCTGATCAAAATACATTGGTATAAAAATACTACAAATAAAATAGTGGTAATTAGCATTTCCTTGGCCTTATAGGTATGCAAAAATGAGCAAAGGCCCTGAGAAGTAGCTGGTATCCTGTAGGAGAATAAATACGCACAAGGCCCGAGTAAAGAGTTGTGGAACATGACTAAGAACCCTCAGTCAGTATTGAGGAAGCATTTCGAAACACACTAGGGTTCTGGTCAATGACAGGGCAAAAGAAAGTTCCAGGAACAGGGAAGTGAAAGAGCCATTGTGTGTGATTAAAAACAAGTCTGATAGACCTTTCTGGGCCAGCTTCAAAGGCCAGCTTGAATTTGTATAGACAGATTTCAAAAGCGCCAGCAAATGCTTCCTGCTTGCAGCATCGGGTCCTTGGGCAATTGCGCCCCTTGTCCTGCCCTGACCCTGGCACTGGTTGTGCCACTGTGTCTGACAAACAGGATGAAAGTGGCAATGGACAAAGCTTGCATTTGGAATCTTTCTGCCACCATGGGAACAACCCTGCTCTAGACGGTTGGATGATGGGAAACATGACCTGACTTCTGTCATGTCTCAGTTAACAGCCAGCACCCAGAGTCACAGTAACCTGTGACTGGCCACAGGTGCACAGGTGCACAGGAGCCTGGTCAGGAGCAGTAAAGCCACTCCATTGAGCCCAAGCCAGAACTGTGACCAAGACGAATGGTCACCATCTTTAAGCCACTGTATTTTAGGGTACCTTTTGAAAGAGTTGAAAACTTACTCGAGGGGTGTAGGGTGACGGCTCTAGTCAGTCAAGTGCTTGCCATGGAAACATGAGGACCTAAATTCAGATCTTTGTCTGAAAACCCGGATGTGGTGGAGCCTCTGTAATCTCAGCACTGCAGGATCCCTGCCGAGGTGGAGACAGGGGTCCCTGGAGATTGCCAGCCAGAGTCATTCCAGATGAGTTCACTGAAAAGTCACAGGTTTTCAAAACAATATAAGGTAGCAGTGATTGGGGAGGACACCCAAATCTGGCTCCTGGCCTTTACACACCTACATTCACAATTCATCCACACGGGAGTATGCACACACATCAGACAGACTCATACCCTCCTCCTGTAAAGCTTGCTGATAACAGAGAACTGTTAAAAGGTGTGGGCAGGTGAGCAATAGGGGCAGGTGTGAAATGCTGTCCAGATGTCTGTGGACTTGGGAAACTTGAGACCGATCATATTAGATTCATCTAAATAGTTATCAATGTAAATTTACCTTAAAATAAACAAGCTGACAAAAGTGACTACTGAGGATAAGCAGCAGGAATTCAAGATGATATTTGCATCACTAAGAACGTATACAGGAGCTGGGCCCCATTCCATATCTGAGGATCCTCACTGATTATTTATATCAAATATTTATTTAATATTCACACATGCACATAATGTATTTGGATCCATCTCCTTCATTCCCTACCTTCCATGTCCTCTCTTATTCCCCCCATACTTTCCCCTCCCAAGTTCATGTGTTCTGTTTGTCTTAACTTTAATGCCCACTGAGTTCACGTATGTGCATGGGTATGGGACCAGCTACTAAAGCATGAATAGAATCTCAGGGCCTTTATCCTGATGAAACTGACTCTTTCTCCTAGTAGCCATGCTCTGCCAATGGCTGCTCAGTTAGGGGCAGAGCCCCTCGTCCATCCCCATTGGGATTTGGGTTGGCTTGATCTTGTGCAAGTCTTGTGCATGCAGTCTGTGAGTTCATGTGTGTAACTGTGCTGTTATGCTCAGCAAATACTATTTCACTGCAGACATTCTAGCTCTTACAATCTATCCACCCCTATTCTGAGATGATCTCATGAATTTCTTTGCCATTATCATGTTTGACAAGCAATATTTAATTTCTAAAATACCATAAGTACCCACCTCATCCCTTTTCTCACGAGATGTCTCTGCTTTGATGCTTAGGTATCCCCTTCTCCCTTGCTCCCTACCATAATTTTAATTTTTTTTAAAAAGCAAGCAAAAAAGCTGTTCATGGCAGTGCACACCTTTAATCCCAGCACACAGGAGGCAGAAGCAAGAGGATCTCTGTGAGTTCAAGGCCATCCTGATCTACCTATAGAGAGCTTTAGTGGGGGTGAGGGTGGGAGGTGCACTTGCCACAGAACATACAGTCAGGATACAGCTTTATGAAGTCAGTTCTCTCCTACCTTTAGGCTGCTTCTGAGGAGCAAGCTGTGGTTGTCAAGCCTTTATCCTCAGACTGCACTTTACCCAGCAGGCCTCCTCACCAGCCCTAAGCCTCCTTCTCTCTCTCTCTCTCTCTCTCTCTCTCTCTCTCTCTCTCTCTCTCTCTCTCCCTCTCTCTCTCTCTCTCTCTCTCTCTCTCTCTCTCTCTCTCTTTCCCTCCCTCCCTCCCTCCATCCATCCCCACTCTCCCTCCCTCCCTCCATCCCCCCCCCCCTCTCTTGAGACAAGATGTCACTGTGAATCCCTGACTATCCTGAAACTCTGTAGACCAGGCTGGCCTCAAACTCACAGAGATCCACCTGCCTCTGCCTCTGGAGTGCTGAGACTAAAGGTGTGTGCCATCACTACTTGGCCCTAACACATTATTTTTAGTTTATTAATTATGTATTGTGTTCTGCATGCATGTATGCCTGCATGCCAGAAAAGGGCACCAGATTTCATTACAGATGGTTGTCAGCCACCATGTGAATGCTGGGAATTGAACTCGGGACCTCTGGAAGAGCTGCCATCCACCATTTTTAAACTGGCTTCCCAAGCTGTAATCCCAGCACTCTGGGAAGCTGAGAATCAATTGCTGCAAATTCAAGACCAGCTTGTGTTCCTGCGGACTCTGGGAGGAGGTGAGGGTAACACTGTAGGTCACAATGTTATCTTTATCAGGTAGGTTGTCAGAGGCATGGCCAAGCCTCCTTCTTAGGCCAGAGCCACAGTTAGACAGTTTTGACCAGTGGTGCCTCAGGCAGTCTCTCCCCTTCACCTGGCAGACCTACTGCCTTCCCCAAAGAGAGAAAAGAAAGGCCTGGCTAGGTAAAGGACAGGAGTGAGTGAGGGTTAGAACGAGGTAGGCAAGTTGTGTTCAAAGAACAGGAATCTCCCTCTTTCTCTTTCTCTCTCTCTCTCTCCCCTACCATGGGGGGGGGGGTGGTTTTTAACATGGTATTTCTCTGTGCAGCCCTGGCTGTCTTGGAACTCACTCTGTAGACCAGGCTGGCCTCAAACTCACAGAGATCCACCTGTTTCTGCTTCCCAAGGGCTGGAGTTAAAGGCATGAGCCACCACCTGGCAAGAAACACTCTTTAATAAAGATTCACATGAATTTCTGCTGAAATGAAAACTGCAGATTGTCGTCATCCGAGAGGTTTTAAAAGTAATATTAGAGTTTCTGATGAAAACTAATGATAACTGCTGTGGCCTAAGTGCCCCAACCATCATTATATTTAAAATGTAATCCCTACTGTTAGGTATTAAGAGGTGAACCCATTAAAGAGGATTAGGTTAGGAAGGCTCTGCCCTCCCATCAATGAATTAATCCATTTGAAGATTAATGGATTAATGGGTTAATGGGTTATCTGTGTAGGAAGGTCTGTTTTAAGACCAACTATTTTCTATAGCTTGTATGCATTCCACTGCCCACGTGATACTGTTTGCCATGTCTGGACTACAGTGTGCCAACATTAGTCTGTGCTACACATGGTTTCTTAGCTTTGGATTTCCCAGCCTCCAGAGTCATGAGCCAAAATAAGCCTCATTCTATATAAGGCACCCAGTCTCTGTTACTCTGTTATTGTGGCAAAAAATGGACTACATCAGTAGCAAAGAATATGTCTGAAAGTGTGTGAACAAGAATAGTAATTCAAAATAAATGCCTGCCGTGACTGGGCCCAGTGATGCACCCAATAAACCCAGTACGTAGGAGATGGAAGCAGGGAAATCATGAGTTCAAGGCCAGCCCCAGCTACATGGGGAATGCAACATGAGATCCTGACTTTAAAAGGACAAAATGCTTACTAAACATTTTCCTTCAACTCTTCTGTGAGTAAAAACTAAACTTCTATTATTTCAGCTGCTATGCAAATATTTCTCCCGTGACACAGATTGATATTGTTGAAAACTACACAGTCAGCAAAATTACACATTAAAAAGAACACTTTTAGGAATATTAGGATTATAGTTTGACCACTAAAATTTTATGCAACTTTGTAACGAGAATGTTAACCAAAACAGTAATTGGTATCTTGAGAGATGCTTGGATGGTCCAGGCAGGCAGCCTTGCTTTGTTGGAGTTAGCCTCAAGGCTATTAAAATGCTATTAAAATAATTGTGTGAAGTTACAGGGATAGAAAATAGATTATTGCTAGAGCTAAGTGTAGGGGTGGGAAAGGATGGGAATGACTCTGAAGGAGAGACTCTTTGGTGGCTCTCCTGATCTACACCTGTGATAAAATGCACACCAAAGAACATGCCGCACATACCCACAATGCACACAAAACTAATAAAAACTCATAAACCCCGTGGATCGTTCTAATGGCCAGTATCCTGACATCATACTATAGTCACTCCATTTTCTATGAGGAAAATGGACTCAGGGTATATGAAATCTGTCTGTACACTATTGCTTTAGTTTAGAGATTCCCTGAAAATTTATAATTATTCAAAACTGAAAGATAAAAAGGACGTATGAAGACATTAGGAATAATAGCTCAGTCAGTACAGTGCTTATTTTGCAAGCATAAGGATTTATCTCAGTCCCTCAGAATTTATATAAAAAGCCAGCCATGGCAGCACAAGTGTATAGCTCCAACACTGAGGAGGCAGAAACAGGTGAATATGTAAGACAATTGCTAGGAAGCCATGAGGCCCTGTTCAAAAAAAAAAATGAACAAATAAAACAAAAACAAAGAGTACATCTGGAGATTCACAGACAAGATTGTCACTTGGCCTACACACACACACACACACATACACACACATACATGCAGATACGCATACACACAGATACACACAAGTACACACACATACACACAGAGATACACACACACACAGAGACACACACACAGAGACACATACACAGATACACATACAGATACACACACAGATACACACACACACACACACACACACACACACACACACACACACACACACACACACATGCACTGGTTGAACAGAATTATGACTGGGAATGAAGCTCTAAGCCAGCAGGATGGTATCTAAGAAACCAGGAGCAGAGCAACAAGTCCTAGCTGGACCTGTCACCGACTTGTCTCAGAAGGACAATCCCAGTGGGTGGGGGCATTGTTTGTGTTTTCTTAATATGTACCGGAAAGGCCCTTCTATCAGCCAAACTGGATGCATTTTCTCTTGCTGCTGAAGAATGTAACTCAGCTCCCACTATTCAAACTCATCTCTTTTTTTTTAGAATATGTATACATTATGAATGTGGTTGTTTTCTTTGTTCAGAAGCTACCTGGTCATTTGGGAGGACGTTATTTGACTGTACAGGATTTTATTTAGAAGATTTGAAAGGAAGGCTTATATCAGATGAATGTGCCATCCCTGTGGAGACATGCTGAGGAACTCGCTTCTGAAAATTATTGATGATCAGTTGTAAACAAAGACATATGAGTCACCCAAATATGGGTGCTGAATGTGGAACCCCTCAATTCATATGTCAAACTCAGTGTATAGGGGTCACCATGAGATATCGTTTAAAATGCAGTTCTATAGATCTATTGGTCTGAAGATAAAAGTCCAAAAATCCACAGTGTACTTGGGAACCCCAGGGGATGTTGATGCTGTCTCTCTGAGAAACACTTTGAAAAGCACAGGCTTAAATCTTCAACAAGGAAAAGACTGTCCCACTACCTTTTAAGGATTTAGCTGACTTCCTGCTGAAATAGTGCAATTTGGCTGAACGGTGAGCTGTGGAAGAGACAGCACAACGATGCTTCAAAGACTTGCTGAGCAAACCAAAAGCATGATGACATTGCTTCCAAAGCTGGGGACTGACAGCAGCTGACAGTCCTGCTGGTGCCAGCATCACCTTTGAATGCAAAGAACACTGGGTGTTTTGACTTACTTCAGCAGGCACACAATATTAGGAGGAAAACATTCCCTTAAGCAGCTTCCTCCTCTGAAGCAGCTCTGTGGAATAACAATGTCATGGAGTCATATGTCAGCTTTCTAGTCACTCACATCACAGGAGAGATCTTTAAATCATCTGCCCTTAGGCAAATGGTGAAGTTCATGAAATTTATGCAATGTTGGAAAGTGTACTTTTGAAAAATACATTCCACATTCTTTATAGCTTAGAAACATCTCTCGATGTTAGGGTGAGTGGCAGGTGACAAAATCATCAAAGAAAATTCCAAGCCCACGTGAAACTGCTGCATTTCGATTTTTTAAAAACTTACATATCAGAATGGTGCGTATTTACAGGTACTGTGCACTCAGGGAAAACACTATATAATGTCTATATCAGGGTAAGTCTTTCTCGTACTTCAAATATACTGCCTTTGGAGACAGGGCAGAGCACACAAGAACAGGGTGAATGCTAGATCTTAGCTGAAAGGAGAAGCAGTTGTGTTTGGGTTTAAAATTCCTATGGCCTGGGGCTAAAGCAATGGCTCAGAGGTTAAGAGCATTTGCTGTTCTTGCATGGGACTAGGGAGTTCAATTCCAGCATTCACATGGACACTTACAACCAGTTTTGTGGGATCTGACACCTTTTTCTGACTTCCACAGGCAGGCAGGTGTCACACATATATATACACATAGAGGCAAAACTCTCATACACAGAAAATAAATAATATTTTAAAAAGTATTTTAAGTCATGAGACTTAGACAGTAATGCCCCAACACCCAATGAAAAACAGCTTTTGTCCAAGAGAGTTTGAGATCTGTGTGGTCCATTCTTAGAATTAGAATTTGGAATTTCTTTGAGTCTTAAGGATACCATTTCATTGTCTGTGAATACTCTAGGTTAAGTACATTATCCAGTACATAGATGATATTCAGTACTGCCAAGACCAGGAAGTCTCTCCTGGAATGCACTAACCAAGGGGCATGTAAAATAAGATGAAAGAAGAAAAGTATCTTTAGAACTTCTTCCTTCTTGTTGCTTTGAAAATCCAGGGACTTGGTAATTGTTCAAATCTGAAGAATTATCTAAGCTACATGAGGACAGAAAAAAAATATAACAGAATGTAAGAACCAACAGTTCCACAGCTACCTCAAACTTGGAGATCGCAGACAGATAAGACCAAGTGCGAAGCATCCTGCTGTAATTAGACATTTGGATCTGACAGAAATTAAGACTAGTAATACTATACTGTAGGAGAGCCTTTATTTGGACCAGTGCCTTCTACCCATACAATAATCCACCAAAAGGGAATTAATGCCTGGAAAGGACAGTGGTCCTGCTGGCTTGCCATTGTGTTCCCAACTGCTATCATCTGGAGAAGTAAATAATAGTGTTACAATAGATGGAGGAACACGTGAGTCCTCCATCTTGACAAGTAAGTATGCCGAGGCTCAAGACTGACAAGGAGCTGTACCTGAGCAGCCCCTTCATGCTGCTGAATGTGCTAGCAGGTGCCACAAAGCTGCCATGTGATACTCTTAGCAACCAGTAGATGGCGTCTGTATTTACTATTTATTCTACATGCTTCTCAGCTTGTAGCTCCTTCCAAAAATAGAACATCACGCTCAAGAATGTCAGTAGTTCTTTACAGTTAAGGTAAAATAATAAGGCAAACTGACATCACCCTGGTGGCCTTGACAAAGGTATAATATTCAAAATTAATACAGTTCTCCAGGTGTGGTGGCATACACCTGCAATTCCAGCACCTGAGAAGAAAGAGGAGGGTCAGAAGCTTAAGTCATCCTCAGATACACCGTAAGTTCAAGATCAGCCTGGACTATGAATCCTGTCTCAAAAAAAAACCACACACACACACACACACACACACACACACACACACACACACACACACACACACACAAAATGACTACTGTTGATAGAGGGGTGGATTATGGCCCTCAAAATAAATTCACATGTTAATTCCTGTCAATGTGACCTATTGGAAGAAAAAAATCTTTGCAGGTGTAATTAAATGTCTCAAGATGAGGTGACTCTGAGCTATTCAAATAATTGCCTTGGTCCAACATCAAGTGCCCCTGTAAAAGCAGAAAAGAAAGTTCTGTAAAGACATAGTAAGATAGTGGGGTTTGTAACTTACCAAATTTGTAACATTTTTTTTATAGCACACCCTGGAAACTGATATATACTCTGTTAGGTAAAACTGAGTCAAAATAAGACCAATTGTTTAATAAAGTCACAATGTTTTGAACTCAAGCATGTTTGTAAATATTCAACCTGCTAGAACATGGACCTTCTCTGTACATGTACCATTTGAGTCAACATTCATGTCACTAAGAGGCAGAGTTCTACTGAAGACTTGTATTTTTATTTCCTCACAGATAATAAACCTTGACACCTTTCTGAGGAACAAAGTGGACCCATCCATCAGTCAGGAACAATGAGGTATTCAGTTGGCCATGACAATTTTTCTAAGTGCAGTATTAGAGGCAAAGCAGATATTACACGGATATAAATGCACATTCTAGATGTCCCTGAATACACCAGTCTTGTCTTATTTATGATGACCTTGCAGAAGCACTCATTTACAGTCAGCAAACACTGTGCATCTAGCAAGTGCCTGGGACTCTACCAGGTGCTGAGCGGGCAAAGAGAAATCAGAGTCCTTGCAATTCTGGGACAGTTATGGTTGATGAGGGAGATGAGTAGGTCTTGGGTGTAGTGCTAGTGATGGAGGAGAGAGCACAGGGAGGCAACACCTTCACCCAGGATGCACTAGGAGAAGATGGGGGGTGGGCCTTGAAAGGTTGGCCAGCCAGATGAGGGTTTGAGGTATATTGTAGGGGGAGCAGCTGCTTGGAACATAGAGGTCTGATGTAAACTTAGTCTCTATTATCAACTTAATGATATCTGGAATCACCCAGGAGATGAGTCTCTGGGCATGTCTGTGGGGAATTATCTTGATTAGGTTAATTGAAATATTTGCTCACTGCACTGCACCCTGCCACTGGGACTTCCCCACCATGATGGACTGTGACCTCCGACTGTGAGCCACAATAGACTCCTTCCCTCATAAATTGTGTTTGTCAGGATTTTTTTTTTTTTATCACAGCAGCAGGAACAGTAGCTAAGACATCTAAAAGGATGTCTGGGTTAGAGAATTCCACTGTGGGAATCCCACTGTGGAAAGGCTGGGAGAGCCAGTGAGGAAGGTGAAGGGCCTGTGTAAGGAGTTTGAGTTTCTTCCTTAAAACAAGAGACAGTTAGAGAAAGCCTTCCTGCCAGTCATGGTGGGATTATATGGCATTTAGGGAATGAGAACATGTTGGTGTTACAACAAGGTTTTCTGGCCCCAGGCGCCAGAGGCCCAGACCCACAGGCCTGCCGCCCCAGACCCCTTAGCCACCAGCTGCTGCTTAGGCTCCCCCCTAAAATGATTCAGATGCTTATATTAACTTCGTGCTGTTTGGCCTATGGCTCATGCACATTGCTAGCTTGCTCCTTCATCTTAACTCAACCCATTTCCATTAGTCTGTCTGCCATGTGGCCCATGGCTCACCTGTGTTTCTTATGTGTTTCTTCTTGGGTGGCTGGCTTGATCTGTCTCTGACTCCACCCTTCTTTTCCTACCTATTCTGATTCCCCACCTACTTTTTCTATGGTGCCTGTCACGGCCAAAACAGCTCCTTTATTTAAAGATTGATATTCTCAGCATTCGGAAAGACATTCCCATATCACCTCCCCCTTTCTGCCTGTGGGTCTGGACCTCTGGCTAGTCTGGCAAGAAACCATATTGTAACAGATGATGTCCCAACGTAGGCCAAACACCCACATAAAGCCTGAGAAAGATTACAAAGGGCTCTAGAGCACAGAAACTGAGCCAAAGCAGATTCCAAATTGTGTATATGAAGCGGGTCATTGTATAGACATAGCTCAGCTTCCAGGCCACATTCAAAATGGCATTGGCGGACTGGCAGCAGGCAGTGTAAGCTGCAACCAGGCTGGTTCCTGAAGTCTCACAGAAGACTCAGTATCATGTGATTGATTTAAGGTTTATGTTTATATTGAACACAAAAGAAACAGAGTGGAAGACGGTTTCTTAGTAGCAGCATTCTTGGGTCTACTCTTGCTTGTTGGTGGAGAACAGAGATACAGCCCCTTTAAGAGAACTTACTGATTAAGCTTTATCTGCAAAAACTATGTGGCTCTTTAAGACAGTGTGAGTATTTTAAAAGCTCTTCTGGTTAGAAAATGATTAAGGATTCACAATAAAACAGATTCAGATTTTTTTTTAAAAAAAAACAAAAACATGTAAACAGGTTATAATGTGTGTAAAATGGACATAGGCTTCAGAGAGAAAAGAAAGAAGGTAGAGAAAGTTTTTAAAAAAGAGAAATAGAGTAATAAAAATATAATAAGCCACATAAAGATGGAAAATAGACACAGAATCTGGATTATGGCTATTATTGTGTTTTCTTTTAATTTTTTAACTGTTAATGAGCTAACTGCAGAAAGACAATGGATTGCAAAGGCGGCTAAGTTAAACAAGAATATATATTTTAAAGGTATCTTGATTTTGAAATTTGTGTCTAAGGATTTATTGCTTTGGAAGAGTTCTGCTTTTGTTTCCACAGAAGATGAGAACCTGTGATTTGCTTCCAGGCAAATATAGTTTCATCAACCAAGACCTGAAAATTCTCTGATGGAAAGAGATGGCCATATCTGCCTCAGGGCTGCAGACTATGATCCAGTCTCAAGAATCCATGAAATTGGCAACGCTCCTTAATCAGCAAGAAGTAGTAATGGAAAACTATGCCCCAATTCCCAAAATATTGTTTATAAATGTTTGTTTTCATTATAAATGGTTAATGGTCATAGTTAACCTCTTTCTAAGAAGAAAAGGGGGATATGGTATATTAATCAAAAAATTAGCTGTTAATCTCAAAATGTTTTACATTCGTATCAATTTTGGTTTATTGATACAAATTTAAGGTCAATTTTGTTATGCTGTATGTATTTTTCTACTCTTGTTTAAGGTATGATGTTTATGTAACTCATTTAAAATTGTAATGTATAATTAAGAAATGCAGATTAATAGTCATCTTTGATAACCAAACTTATAGTTATGTTAGCTAGATTTTTTTTTTAGGTATACAAAGATATATTTCAATTAGGTAGGTAATCTTCAAATACTTCTAAGACCTACAGAATATGGCATTTAAAATAATTTAAGAACTTAGACTTTTCTGGACAGTGAGACTAATCTGCTCCTGGCAGCACCAATCTACTTAAAGAGAAAAATGGGCATCAAAGAAACTCCATATGGAATATACTTTCTCTGTGGCAGTTGTTAGCCACTGGACAAGAACTGTTCTTGTATTGACTGCTTGACAGTATGCTGTTAAAACTGGACATGCAGGTTCCATAGGAAGGTGACCTCTGAACTTTGGCAGAACAAGCTGAGATGGTCCTTCAGTTTCCTACTTTGCAGAGAAAACTGTCAGATATTCTTCAGGACTCAAGGAGAAGTGAATGAAGAACTATGCCAGAATGGGCAGAGCAGATTTCCTGCTTCACTGAAATGAAAAGACACTCTGAGCTGTAGGCTGAAGATGGAAGCCCCAACTTTATAAAGGAACTTTGGGTGACTGTCAGGCAGATAGGTGTCATCTCTGTCATTTCTAGAATTTGGAAGTTGCTTGAACTTCTGGTTTACTTGGGTAAATATTATATCCTTCTGTGGTCTTTGATGTAGATGAAGATTAGATAGTTACAGGTATGGTTTTTCTTAGTTATTTTAAAAGGTATATTGGATATGAAACTTTAGATTCACATGGATAATAGATGATAGAGTATTTTCTTTAATTTTGTTAAATACAAATAGACTAGATATTGTAACTGTAATCTTGCTTGGTAGCTATTTTGTTATATGTAATTTTGTTATGTTAAAATTGGAACCTTCCTTTTTGATTAGACAGAAATGGGGAGATGATGTGTGTCTTTCTATATGCTGTGCATATCAATCTGTAAATAAAGGAGCTGTTTTGGCCATTACAGGCACCATAGAAGAAGTAGGTGGGGAATCAGAATAGTTAGAAGAAGGAGGGCGAGTCAGAGACAGATTGAGCCAGCCGTCAAAGAAGAAACATGTAAGGAACACAGATGAGCCACAGGCCATGTGGCAGGATAACTTAATGGAAATTGGTTGAATTAAGATGAGAGAGCAAGCTAGCAAGGCACCTAAGCCGTAGACCAAACAGCATGAAGTTAATATAAGCATCTGAATCATTTTGGGAGGACTAAGCAGCAGCAGGCGCCTAAGCAGTCTGGGACTGCTGGTCTGTGGGTCTGGACCTCTGGCTGACCAGGGCCAAAGAAATCTTATCGTAACATGTTTATGTTCTCTTTTAGATAAGAAGGTGACAGGGTAACGGGGTGCTTCTTAGTGACAGAGTGTATGCTCACTGTGTGCAAGGTCCTGGGTTCATCCTCAATGCTGAAAAACAGAGACTGGGACAGGAGAAGCAGGTGAGAGGCCTATGCAGGCATCCTTCCCGGTGTCAGGAAAAAGGCACCAGCCAGGGAATGAGGAAACGCTGGAGGGTGCTTGTAGGGCTGCTTCTTAGGACTGGCTGGGAGCAAAGCAAGAAAAAGCAGGCCCTGAGATGTCTCCGCAGCTTTGAACTCCTGAAAGATCTACCCCAGTCTTCCTATCCATCCCTGCACCAGCCCAGCCACTTGTATAAAATAAGTCCTCAATTTATTAGCAGTTGAATCAAATTTCCCAGGTTCCTATTAGAGACTGGGGTTCTGGGTACTTTCCACATTCTCCTGGAATACCTTTCCCTTTCAAGTATATAAAGGTGCTAGGAGAAATAATTGACAGCTCTCAAGGGCCCTCCTGTTTTCATTCACCTGCCCATTTAGTGGCTTCTTACTGGATTAATGGCCTGGTACATGAATCATAGTGACTGTCAGAGCAGAACGAAGTGCTGACCAGAGGTTTGTTCTTTCCTGACTGTGTCCCTGTCCTGAGCCCTAGGCAAGGGTCAGCTCCGTGGCAAGTACCACCTCCCACTTCCCCTGCCCCTGGCTCCCTCACAGGAATCTGGAGCATACATATTTATGTTCGGTCTAACAGAAAAGTCACTGTTCACTTATCTCTCGATACAACCTCTAAAGAAATCCTGATAGCTCAACTGATTGAAGCCCTTTTAAATCATTTTTTGACTGAATGACTCAGCAAATGAAGCATTGTACTCCTTAAAAGCTGGATGGAGTTCACTAGCGGACTTGCTTCCTGAGGCCAGAGTGTCCCCAGTGTTCCTTGACATGCTTATACACCAAGAAGAGAAGGCAAGGAAATGGGAGTGCCATCTACAGAGAGGTGACTTGAAGGTGGCCACAGAGCCTGGCAGAGGTGTGTTGAAAAGGGTCTAAGACAAAATCAGGATTCATCCAGTACTTTGAAGGGAGAACTCTTAGCTCAGGGCTGGGGATTTATCCTGAGGGTCTCACACGGCATGTTTAGCCTCACGGAGTCTTGACCACCAAATACCAGCTGGTGCAAACTGCACCACTCCAGCTATACATTTTCAAATACTCCTGTACTTTGTGAACCACTAGTGGACAGCAAAGGGACTGTGAGAAATGATGTCATTGAGGAGCTCAAGGCATGGCTGGTGGGATCTGAGGCTCCACACACCACTGACAGAGCATCACTATCCAGGCAGAGATAGGGCACAGATCACAGAATGTTCAAAGGACTCCAAAAGTCCAGGTTTAATGTCAAGTCCTTGGTCTAATTAGTAACCAAGTCTCAAGCAAGTTAGTGTTGACAAGCTTTTTAACATTACAGACTCTGCTGCCTCCAAGAGCTGGTGCAGTATATACCAAGTGCCATCATGGTGCTCAGAGGGACTTAATATTAATTGGTGGCCTTGCCTAGTAATGAGAATATGGGGAAAATGGGCAGGAGGATGATTTTGAAGAATTTTACAGGGATGCACAGAAATTTAAAAATGATCTTTTATTGGATATTCAACACCTACTATGTGACAAATTCTATTTACTTATTTAATTTAATGTTTGCTTTAATACTTGGCATATGTAGATGAGACACAGACATTAGATAAGCTGCCTGGTATAGGTTAAAATTAACCTCTCCAATTCCTGCTTCACATTATTTACAAACAGTAATTGGAGATTAATCACAAACCCAAACATAAGAGCTAGAATTATGATACTTCTAGAAAATAAGACAGGACAACAGCTTTCTAGATTTGGGTTAGACAAAATTTCTTAGCAAAATCACAAAAGATAATTGTTTTCTTTTAAAAAGAACTTTAAAAGAAAACAATTATACTCTAAACTCTGTCAAAAATAACAGCCCTATCACCAAGTGCTTTTGAGGAAGTGACCTACTTTGAGGGCTTAAGAAATGGCTCAAGTGTGCTTGCTGTTCTTCCCATAAGACCTGAATTACTCAGTACCTAATACCTGTGTCAGGCGCCTACAACCACCTGTAACTCCAGGGCATCTTAGAGTCTTCTCTCTCTCTCTCTCTCTCTCTCTCTCTCATGCACGCGCGCGCACACACACATACACATGCATGCACACAAACAATAAACATTTCTTTTAAAGAAAATAATCCATTTTAAATGGGACACCAAATGTGTTAAGTGTAAAAATAACCCGATATATTTATCTTCATCACTATTCTACACTTCTGCTTTTGTGTTCTAAAAAAACTCAATTAAGGAAATGAAAGGAAGCCATACTCTGAGAGAAAAATGTGTAACACATATCTAACAAAGACTTGTACTCAGAATATGAAAGACCTCCAATATGGCACTCAGAAGAGGTAGATACAAAGGGAGAACTTGTCTGCCATTCTGTGACAGATGTCTTTGTTGTTGTCTCGCATTTTACTCTCAGGTATGTAGGAAAAGTGGTAAAGTATATGGTAATAAGAAAACCCTAGTGGGCATGATGGAGCATGGCATCACTTGGATGCAAGAGCAAGAAGATCATGAGTTCAAAGCCAACCTAGGCTACATAGTAGGATCCTGTCTTACAACAATAAATCTCTCACAGGTCAGTAGTGTCAGTTGTAAGTCACTCTCATTTGCTTCAACTGTGTTGAAGTTTTTTGAAATTTACCTTCTTGAAGGTTAAATGAATCAAAGTTATTAGGTTGTTAGACTATTACCAATTAAAACTGGAGTAAAGAAAAATGAAGGATTTTTGTGGTTCTGATATGAACACAAATTTTGAAAATTTTTGTGTTTTTACTTCATAAGCCTACAATTGAATGTGGTACATATTTAACTCATAATTGCATCCTAACTGTCAAAGATCATAATTTTTGCTACCCCAAACAAACTGTACTTGCCAAAATTTGTAAATATTCTTATACATGCACATAATAACTGAAACTATTCTGACAATGCTGATGTTGTGTTCAAAGTATACTTCAGGGCCAGCGAGATGGCTTAGCAGTAAAGTCACTGCCACCAAGACTGTTCACCTGAGCTTAACCTCCCAAACCCACATGGTGGAAGAAGAGAATTTATTCCTCTGACCTCCATATATTTGTGCACATGTGCACACACACAGAGAGACACACACAGGCACACACATGGAGACACATACACAGATACACACACATACACTACTATACACACCACACACAGAGACACACAGACACACACACACACACACACACACAGGCACACACATAGAGACACATACACAGACACACACACACATTTTTTGAGCAATACTTCAACAAAAATCAAAATAGAAAGAGGCTTTGTTCACATCTGCATATATATTTGTACAGTCCCTCCAAGGTCCATGTATTAAGTACTTGCTCCCAGACATTGGAAGGTGCTAGAACTTGTTCTGAGAACAAGCTCAAGGCACAGGAGTAAGAGTATTTGCAGACTAGAATTAATATTAAAAGATTTAAGAAAGAATAGACACTGTAGGCAGAAATGAAGGAGGAGAATCCAGAGGGAGGAGGGAGATGGGGAGGGAGGAGAGAGGAAGGAGAGGGAGGAGGGAGATAGAGAGGGAGGTCCCTGCCTGAGGGAAGGGGGTCTTTCTTTTTTTATAGCAGTTAAATGACGTTACCTGTCATTGACTCCTTGGCTTTCTACTTGAGTAGAGAAGATGTGGGTAGCCTGGTATCTTAGGCTTTAATAGATCATACAGGGCATCATAAGTCATTGAACGGGCTGGAACTGTTAAGGTCTGGTTAAGGTCAGAGAGTGGGTGGTTTTGCTCCTTACTTTTGGACTTTTATTTTCTTCAGAACCTTTAAAATATGAAGTCCAATAAAAGGTTTTAGGTTATTGGGGAAATGTTCTCAAAGGGAATTGTGGGAAACCAGTCATTTCATCTTCTTTGCTCTTTCCCGATTCCCAGACAAATGCAATGGGGCCAGTTGGACATGGACTGGACCCACCAATACCATGAACCATGTGTTTGCTTTTAATAAATTAATTTACTTGAGGCACCTGTTACATAAACCTGACTAGAACATATTTAGTCCCCTCACTATGGCTGTGGACCACCATTGGCCTGATTTTTGATTTTATAAGGTTTCTATTTGCTTGTTTTCAAGCTTAATTTAACTTTGAGATGGGGTCTTTTGTAGCCCAGTCACTGCGTAGCTGAGTGTCTTAGGGTTTTTGTTGCTCTGAAGAGACACCATGGCCAAGACAACACTTATAAGGAAAGCATGTCATTGGGGTGGCTTGCTTACAGCTTCAGAAGTTCATTCCATTATCATCATGGTGGGGAAGCATGGCAGTGTGCAGGCAGATGTGGCGCTGGAGTAGTAGTTGAGAGTCCTCCATCTTGCAGGCAACAGGAAGTCAACTGAGACACTGGGCAGTATCCCTAGCGTAGTAAACCTCAAAGCCTGCCCACATAATGATATACTTCCTCTAACAAGGCCATACCCACTCCAACAAAGCCACACCTCCTAATAGTGCTACTCTCTATGAGATTATGAGGGCCATTTACATTCAAATTATCACACTAAGGATGACCTTTAACTCCTGATTTTCCTACCTCTATCTCCAAAATGCTGGGATTACAGGCATGCACCACCACAACCCGCTACTATGGTTTTACATATTAACGGATTTATATTGTCTGGAGGTTTTTGTGACTGACTTTTCACTTAAAACCATACCTTTGAGATGTATTGGTTTTATCTATGTCAATACAGCTTTGATTGATTGATTGATTGATTGATTGATTGATTGATTGCTGGGAAGGCTTCTTTGTGTCATTTTAATTGCAATTCTTCTGATAGAGCCTGGCTTTGCTCTTGCTAGTCTCCTGCTCAGCCACTGAGCTGCTCTCTGCTTCTACTAGGTGGTTTTCTGTGGCATGGCTCTATTACACCCATTTAACAGTGATGAATATCTAATTGTTTCCACTTGGGGCTGTTATGATAAAGCTGTTATGCATGCACTCTTTTTGGACATATGTTATTTCCCTTGCTTAGATACCTGGAAGTAGAATTTCCATATTTGATAACAACAAATTTAATTTTAAAGAATAATGTTAGAGCTAGAGATATAGCTCAGTTCTTGCTTACCTCATGTGAGGCTGTGGGTTCAATCCACAAGCCTTAAAAAAAAATGCCATACAGTTTGCCAGCACCAAAATGTTTACATTCTCATCAGCAATGTATGACAAATCCCAGTATTGTATTATTGCCAACATTCAGCAGAGTTCATTTTCATGACTTGGTCCATTCTTCTGTATAGTGATAGTGTGAATTTAAATGGTCATGTTAAGCAAAAGAATTGAGCTTCTCTTCCTATCAATGACTCAGAACACAAAGTGCCAAACAGGGAAGTGATGTGAGAATGCCTTTCTGTATGCTGTGAATATCAATCTTTAAATAAAGGAGCTGTTTTGGGCCATGGCAGGCACCATAGAAGAAGTAGGAGGAGAAATCAAAGCATAGGTAGGAGAAGCAGGATGAGTCAAGCAGATTGAGCAAGCCACCCAAGGAGCAACATGTAAGGAACACAGGTGAGCCACGGGCCACGTGGCAGACAGATTAATAGAAATGGGTTGATTTAAGATGTAAGAGCTAGCTAGCAATGTGCCTGAGCCATAGGCCAAACAGCATGGACTTAATATAAGCGTCTGAGTCATTTCTGGGGGCCTGAGCAGCAGCAGCGGGCATCTAAGGGGTCTTGCACGGCAGGGTCTGGGCCTCTGGCTGCCCGGGACCAAGAAATCCCACTGCAACAGGGAAACTTGAACTTTATCCTAGTGATATAGCTCCATAATACAGTGCTTGCAGAAAATGCTCAAGGCATCATCCCAAAGTAAAAATAAAAATAAATCCAGGCTTGCCCAATATAGGTGCAGAAAATGCCAAACAAATTAATTGATGACTCTTCATCTAGTGCACATAATAATGTTGCCTTCATGTTTCTGCATGTCTCAAATTTAAAGATGAATCACTGACTTAAACACCTATTTTTAATCAAATAAATGTATGTTCTAAAATGAAATGGACTGAAATGGAGGAGGTATATAATTACATGAGATAATAAACAGAGTTAGTTTTGTTTAGGTGATACTTGTTGAATAAAGGCATTCAGACTGTAGAAGAGATCATTTGTTACAACTAGCTAAAATATTTCCACGTTTCATCAGACAAATGGGAAGATAGTGAATATCTTTGAACTGGTGCCCTATGTCCTAGAACAACTGCAACAAATATCACAGTCCAGCTGGCCCTAACAGCAGAAATATACTTCCTACAGTTCTCCAGGCTTGGGAGCCAAGGTCAAGGTGTCAGCCTGTTTGATGTCTCTCTCTTGGCTTATAGATGTCTGTCTTATCCTCATAGTCTCCAATGGCTTTTGTTCTCTGTGAGGACACTTTGGGTCTTTTTGTCTATCTGAACTTTTTATAGAAGTATTTGTCAAATTGGATGAAGTGTTGTTCTAATGAGTTAACACCTCTTCAAAAGTCTGTCTCCTGGGCTGGAAAGATGACTCACAGTTAAGAGTATTTGTAGCCAGGCATGGTGGTGCACACCTTTGATCCAAGCACTGAGAGGCAGAGACAGGCAGATAGATCCTTGAGTTCCAGGCCAGCCTGGTCTACACAAATAAAATATGCAAGCTATAAAGCATTTGTTGCTCTTTAGAAGACTCATTGGACAGCTCACAACTGCCTTAGACTCTAGCTTTTGGGGAGATTCATCTCCCTTTCTGATCTTCACAGGGTCCTAAACACACACACACAGACACACACACAATAAAATAAATACCTATTTCTAAATAAAATCACATTCTGAAGAAAGCATGGGGCTAGGGGTGAAGGATCAAGTCCATAACAATCCAATAGGCAAGTCAGGCTTAGGAAGTCCCTTAACTTCTACATAACACAGGACACCAGCAAAAGCATCTAGCTAGGTCTGTAGGGGCAGGAAGTAAACACTGTTGTCCTGCTATCTGGGATAACCTTTGTGCTATATGACTTTCCTGTGTCACAGGTAACCTACTACCAAGGCTCCAAAGTCCATCTCTTGAGACTGATGATACTTCTGGATACTTTCAAATAAGCATTAAAGATTGATTCTTCTGTTCTTAAAAGTAATATATGCCCATTGCTGAAAAAAAAATCAAATACTAAATGACATATAAAGAAGAAAACAAGTATTTTTGAAAGCACTACCCAATGAGCAATATCCTTTGTTATTACCCTTTATAGAGAGCCATCAAAATGTTCTTTCCATGCAAATACTTGTACCATTAGAAATGGACCAGATGTGTCTAACCTGTCAACATTGTGGTGCAACATCATCTAAAAGTGTCATGCATAAGAGCTGCCAAACAAACCAACAACTGCAAAACAAATCAAAACATCAAAGTCTTAAATAAGCTCACAGTTTTATGTTGGGGCACACTTACAGCTTCCCTTGGGCTCGTGTGTAATGTTTAGTATTTTCAGTCCTTTAACTTGTAAATGTTTTAGACATACAATGCAATATTTTAGTAAATAAACATAGCAAAATAATCACTATAATCAAGCAAATTAACATTATGCATCTCTTTGTTTTCATACTTATTACAGGCTTCTTTCTCTTTCTACAAATATTGTGTTAGCCTACTTGCTGTTGCTATAACAAACTACCAGAGGCTAGGTACTTTGTAAAAGAAAGAATCTGGAGTCCAAGAAACATGGCACCAACATTTATTTCACTCTAGTGAGAATTTCACGGAGGATAGCATCACAGAGCAGAAACACGTGTTAGAAGATGGGTCTTAAGGAGGTACCAGGCTTGCTGTCAGCTCCTCTCAGTAACTAATCCAGACCCATAAGGCCTGACACGGTCCCATGAGAAAGCATTATTTACTTCTTGAAAATAGAGCCCCACTGGCATACCCTCCACTTAGATCATCTCCTGAAGATCTCACTATGTCTTCACTGTTGCCCCAGAGGCAAGCGTCCAACATCATGAGACTTTAGACGACAAACTACAGCAGAAGCATATGAGTTATATACTGATATATATATACTGATATATATATATATATATGATATTTAGATATTTAGGTATTCACCCTGTAACCAGGCTACAATCCACAACCCCCGAGTAGCTAGGTAGCCTAAGGAGGAACCTAAAAGAGACAGTCATAGATCCCCCTGGGAAGGGGAAATAGATTAAGATCTCCTGAGTAAATTGGTACAGTGTGCAGAGGGAATGAGGGAAGGTGGGAAGGGAACATGAGGTTGGTTGAGTTGGGGAGGGACAGAGAGGGAGAACAACAAAGTAGAGACCTTACTAGAGGGAGCCAATGGGGTTAGGGAGAAGCCTGGTGCTAGGGAAACACCCAAGAATCCACAAACATGACCACAGCTAAGACTCCAAGCAATAGTGAGAGGGTGCCTGTAGGGAGGATGTTTCAGGGTCCCAGCAAGTTTCCCTTGGGGGAATGATGTGGGAATGCCTTTCTGTATGCTGTAAATCTCAATCTTTAAATAAAGGAGCTGTTTTGGGCCATGACAGGCACCATAGCAGAAGTAGGAGGAGGAATCAGAATAGGTAGGAAAGGAAGAGTGGAGTCAGAGGCAGACCGAGCTGAAGCCCAAAGGAGCAACATGTAAGGAGCACAGGTGAGCCACCACAGGCCACGTGGCCAACAGATTAATAGAAATGGGTTGATTTAAGATGTAAGAGCAAGCTAGCAATGTGCCTGAGCCATAGGCCAAACAGCATGAAGTTAATATAAGCGTCTGAGTCATTTCTGGGGGCCTGAGTGGCGGGCAGCTGGGCGGCTAAGGGGTCTGGCACAGCAGATCTGTGGGTCCAGGCCCCTGGCCACCCGAGATTAAGAAACCGCACTGCTACAGGGGAGGGGGTAAGTAAGCACTGAGTTAATGACACAGACCCCCAGGAACAAGGTTGAAATCAACAAGCTCAATTTATTCAGGAAGGGCAAACCATATATACCCTCCTTGCCTAGGGAAGGTCTGCTTTGCTGGCATCTGCTAGTGTGGCATGGTCATCTCTCATTGATCCAGGTCATCTAACACCAGCACTCTGCCTCTGTTGTCAATGCCCCCCAGGCAGATATGCCGGACTGGCTTATGAGAAAGTGCTATGAGGATATGCTTCAAGGCACTCATTGTAACCAATTTGTACTGGCTGAGGCCAGGCTGGCACTCGTGCCCTTAGAACCCTCCAGGGCCTATACATTCCACAGGTACCTAAGTTGGCCTTCCCCTGTAGTAAAATTGGTAGTCACCCTAATTGTCATCATAGAACCTTCATCTAGCAACTGATGGAAGCAGTTGCAGAGATCCACAGCCAGCACTAGGTCAAGCTCCCAGTCCAGAGGAAAGAGAGATTACATGACCCCAAAGGCATCAAGATCATGATGAGGAAACCCACAGAGGCAGATGGGTTTTCTCATCTGTCAGAGACAGACTATTGGGAGCTCACTGACTCTGGACTGACAGCTAAGGAACCTGCATGGGACTGAACTACGCCCTCTGAATGTGAATGACAGCTGTGTGGCGTGGGCAGTTTGTGGGGCCTCTGGCAGTGGGACCATAATTTATCCCTACTGTATAAATGGCTTTTTGGAGGGATTCCATGTGGGGGGATACCTTGCTCAGCCTTGGTACTGGAGGGAGGGGCCTGGTCCTGCCTCAACTTGTTATGCCAGACTGTATTGATTCCCTCTAAGAGTCCTTACCCTCTATAAATAATAGATGGGGAAGTATGGAGAGAGAAGCTGGGGGAGAGCTGGGAAGAAAGGGTGGAGGGGAAACAGTGGTGGATATGTTTTGTTTTGTTTAAAAAAAAAAAAACCTTTAAATTTTTTTTAGAGGCTCATTCTGGCCACCTCCACATTGACCACAATGCTCTGTTTTCCTTAGATTCATTGCAATGTACAAATTTCAGGATCAACATTCAATTCTAAGCAGATTATAAAGAGCTTTTAGTCTAGAAGACTCCCAAATCTTTTGCCTCAATTCAGAGAATTTTTTTTTTCCTCTGTCATTTGGGAATTTTTCAGGAGGAGATTCCTCGTGTCCTGTAGGTCTGGGTTTCTGAAGACCTTGGGGTCTGCCTTGAAACTGAACTCCTGATCATTGTTTTCTTCTCTCGCTTCAGACACACAGGGACATCTTTGCTCCCTCAGTTTTTAAACAGAAACACCCAAGCAACTCAGCACAGCCTCTAACAAAGCACTGACAGAGACAGAAAGTGTCATATCACACATTCTCCTCTGTCACGTCAAGGATAGGTTCATCTTCAGCAGCTCTAACAACATTACCCACCTATCACCCAGTGTCACCTATCACCCAGACACTACTTTAAAGTTTCCAGGGTCAACGAAGGGAAATGAAAAGGAGGGAACAAGATGCCCCAAAAGAGCCACCAAGATTAGTCATTTGCCACTTCCTTCCAAATAGTAAGAATGAGACAGTGTTGCCAGTCTGATGGTAACCATCAATCACTGTCCTTCTGCATGGGCACTGGCTGGCTCAGCATCTGCTTTGTCCTTACTGCTTTCCTCCAGAGTGGATACCTTTCTTTTCCTAGAAAACTGAAAACGATCCAGTATGGTGTTTGTTGGCTTGCTTGTGTTTATGTTTGGTTTTTTCCTGATGAATTTGCTAAGACTAAGTGCTGATAGGTGTTCTGTTAGAACTAGGGATTGGCTTATCTGAGGCCAAAATAGAGGAAAGCAGGCAGGACAGGAGGCAATGCAAACTAACCCTTCTACATCAGTGGGTATCAATCTGTGTGTTGCAATCTCTTGGGGGGGTTGAATGACTCTTTCATGGGGTTTCAAGAGCATCAGAAAACACATATTAATTTATATTATGATTTATAGCAGTAGCATAATTGAGGTTATGAACTAGTAATGAAATAATTTTATGGTTGGAGGTCACTACAACATGAAGAACTGTACTAAAAGCTCATGGCATTAGGAAGGTTGAGAACACTTTATGGTGGGATTCAGGTGTCAGCTGATAAGATCTGAGGATGCTTATCCAGGGTCCCGGGCCCCTGAAGGGGGAGTGGCCAATCCCATTGATAAGGGGCTGCTGGAACCCTGGGAAGGCCGGTTTTCCTGGTTCCTGACTGCTGGAGAGACCAGTTTGGCATCCATCGTCCATTGCGCGGATACCCCAGTCCCTGTTCAGGCACCACTATAAGCTGTTACCTGTATCGTGAGTGTTGGCTTATATTTTAATAAATATCAATCTTGGACTGGTGCATTGTAAGTGAAACTCTGCCTACACCACTTGTCTCAATATATGAAGTCAGTGTGACCTAGATAGTTTGGTTGTTTGAGCCAATCAATTCTCTTTTTATAGTCAAGAAATTAGCTGAGTTTTTGACATTGAAACCAAAAGGCTATGTTTCCAATTACCTAACTGCCTCCCACTATGCCTCACTTAAAGACCTAGTCACCTCCAACTTTCGAGTACATGAAACTCCACTCTAAACCAGATCAATGACTGTAACCTTTCAAATTTGTATTTTCCTAAAATAGAAAGGACTTAGCTACCAGCACTAAATATTCACCTACTCTGTGAGTGACTTATGATCTGCCCTTGAATCATTCTAAAACCAAAGTAGCCAGCATGTGCCTTACACGGGAGATGCAAAGACTTTTACAGAAGAAATGAGACTCAATCCAAAGAAGGCAAAGTAGACTCATTAGGGATGGACCTATTCCCCAGGCCCTAAGTCCTAAACCAATCACACCTGCTACCCATACTCACTCCCTGCAGAGTTCAGAAGCAAGAGGAGTCAGCAGCCAGGAGGGCCAGAAAGACAACTGTATACTAAGTCTCCTATTGCTCCACTAAAAAGATTCAGCACTAGAAAGCCACCATGAAGTCTCATATCCTAAAATTCATTATAGTCATAAAAAGCACCACCATATTTTCAACAACTATTAAAACAAACAGCTCAAAATAAAGCCCATTTGGTATCTGATATCCTTCGCCAGAATCATTATTTTTATGTATATGTGGAACAGCACAATTTGGTTAACTGCAGTCCATCTCTCTGTAACTGACTAAAATTCCACATAGTCTCTGGCACCCTGGACTAATAAATATGATTTCTTCAGCAACATCACCAATAAATTACACAGACTTGTAATTGTAACTTGAAATTCATTTTCTGTCTCTCTTTTCTTCTTTCCACTGGCCTCTTGCTTATGTGATTCCTAGTGAAATCTTTATGAAGATGTAGCCCAGGGACTCAGGGTGAGTACCAAGAAAGTGTTAGCATTTACTGAACTATTACACACCTATTACGTGCTCCCACACCCAATGTTAGTCATTTCACTTAATACTGACTCTAGTCCTCAAAGTGTTAACTATCTATAGTTTTCTTGTGTGTGTGTGTGTGTGTGTGTGTGTGTGTGTGTGTGTGTGTGTGTGTGTGTATCTCAAGTTTTCTAACAATAAAAGTGCAGCAGGAGAGAATCACCTATCCAAGTTTAAATGCTGACAGGATTTTTATGGAAGGCACCATAGGTATTGAGTGATAACAATTTTCCTTACTTTGTACAGGCTTCATGTGTTTCTCACGCAGGACATTTTGGTCTATTGTCTCAGATGTCCTTGCTGTTGGGGCCTGAGCTGCTCCCACCACCAAACCAATGAGCACAGAGGTTAAGCATGCTGGGAATTTAGGAAATTATTTCTTCCATATCAGTTAACAAAATAAAATGTATGGCCACTAGGAGAACCTCCTGACTGTTCTATATCTTGTTTTCAGATACAGTCATGTAATGACATACAGGGATTGTGGGAAAGGTCAATATTTCACTAAGCATCATGAAAAGTGAATGTTTGATTCTCTTAGTTCACTGACCTTGGAATCCCAGCTCAAGACTAATGCTCTGTCTTAGCTTCATTCCTCCCGCTATGGTAAACTGTCCTGGCAAAACAACAGAAGGGGTAAGGGTTACTTGGCTCTGGGTTCCAGGTTTCAGCTGATCATCGAAGGAAAGTTGCTTGGCAAGAACCTGAAGCAGCTGATCATATTGAGTCTTAAGTCAGAAGGGACATATGGATGCTTATATTGCTTACATGCTGGTGCTAAGCTTGTTCTTGCCTCTTCATTTGGTGCAGGGCCCTTAGACTGTGAGACGGTGTGTTCCCTAGTCAGGGTGGATCTTCCCTTTGCACCTCATTTATCCCAGTTTTAAAAATCCCTCACTGGCAAACCCAATATAGACAATTTCTCTTGAGACGATTCTAGATTGTATCAAGTTGACAGTTAAGACTAAGCATTACACACACCCATCACTTAATAAATAGGTAGATCATTGTATTAATCCATTGTCTGTTGCTTACAAAATGGGAAAGGCTGGGTGTTTTATAAAGGAAAGAGGCTTATTCATTTCACTGTTTTAGAGGCTGAGAGTCAGAAGTTGAGTAGCCCAATTGTTCAGTCTTTGATGAATTCTCCCATGACTGTGTACAGAGTTGATGACAACTTGGAAGAAGTACACATGTAAAAGAGAGATCACATGGTAAAAAGGAAGCCAGAGAGATTCAGGGCCCAGGCTTTTTATGACACTTTCTCTCTCAGGAACTCATCTTAATCTATGCAAGGCCAATGTTCCCAATAGCCTAATTATCTCCCATGTAGCCCCACATATTCAAGAGCCTACCACCTCCCAACACTGTCACATTGAGAACAACCTTCTAGCACATGAACAAACCACATTCCAACCATAGCAATGACTTTTAAACTCTGTCTTTCTAGATAAAAGAGGAATCAGTACCAAAACCAAATAAGTATACACACTCAAGAGAGAAAATTCTGTTCCTACTAGAGACATGTAAAATGTCCAGAGTTAAGTGTAAGCCATAGATAGCTCATAACTTTATGAACATCTTCTCCTGGATTGTAGATTTATACACAGAACTTACAGACATATACAAGAAAATAATGGATATGCAAAGTTAGTGATTGCAGAATTTATAACAGTGAAAAAACTGGACCCAGGCTCATGATGTGTATCTGAAATTTCAGCACTCAGAGCCTGAGTCAAGGGAATCAGAAGTTTGAGGTAATCTTTGGCTACATAAAAGTTCAAGGACATATTGGACTAAGTGAGAACTGTGCAGTGGTGAGTTTTTATGTCCACTTGACATAAACTGCTAGAGTCGTCTGAGAGAAAAGAGCTTCACTCAGTTGAGAAAATGCTTCTGTAAGATTTGGATATAAGCAAGTTCATTTTGTTTTCAAGACATGGTTTCTCTGTGTAGCCCTGGATGTCCTTGAACTTACTTTGTAGACCAGGATGGCCTTGAACCCCAGAGATCCACATGCTTCAGCCTCCCAAGTATTGGGTTTAAAGGCATACACCACACCACCCAGTTTGGCATTTTCTTAATTATTCATTAACATAGAAGAGCCCAGTCCTTTGTCGGTGGAATAATCTCTGGGCTGGTGGTCTTGGGTACTATAAGAAACCAGGTTGCAGGCCAGTTATGAGGACAGCCTGGTCTACATATTCCAGGATAGCCAGGAATACATAGAGAGATTCTGAGAAAGGGAGGGAGGGAGGGAGCAAAGCAAAAAAAGATAAACAATCCTATAGGAGCAAGCCAGTAAGCAGCTCCCCTCCATGGCCTCTGCATCAGCTCCTACCTTTAGGTTCCTACCCTGTTTGAGTTCCTGTCCTGACTTCCTTAGATGATGAATTGTGACTGGAGGTGGAAGCGAAGTAAACCTTTCCTCTCCAAAGTACATTTTGGTCACAGTGCTTTGCCATAGGAATAGTAATCCTAAGGCACCCAATTTCAACAAAACTAAACAGAACAGAGAACAGCCCAGAAAAACAACATTTAAACCTTATAGCTCAATATGAAAAGCTTGAAGCTCAAGATCTGTATGAAGAAACTCCTAGCAATGTTTATCTCTGATGCAGGTAATTTGACAGTTGAAAGAAAGGCTGGTATTAGAGCAAAGGTAGGAAAGGATAGAAAATTTCATTATTTTACTTTATGAACTCTGTATCTGATTTTGTTTT
The DNA here is from genome assembly GCA_033318265.1 of Phyllotis vaccarum. Classification (NCBI taxonomy): domain Eukaryota; kingdom Metazoa; phylum Chordata; class Mammalia; order Rodentia; family Cricetidae; genus Phyllotis; species Phyllotis vaccarum. The sequence continues at coordinate 118,578,009 of JARWLC010000001.1, read as the reverse complement.
ATTTCATTGTTTTATTTTGAATACTTTATGTGTTCCTTAAGAAGTTCATTGAAGCATATAATGACATTGGATGTCTTTCTGATGCTGTGAATATCATTGGTTGATACAGGAACTGTTTTGACCTATGGCAAGACATCTTAGAAGCAGGTAGGAAATATGAGTATAGATAAAGGGAAAGTGGGGCAGAGTCATGAGAGACATGATTTTGCCACCCAAGAAGCAAGATGTAAAGAAATAGTTAAGCCACGGGCTACATGGCAGGACAGATTAGTGGAAATGGCTTGAATTAAGATGCAAGAGCTAGCTAGCAATATGCCTGAGCCATAGGCCAAGCAGCATGGACTTAATATAAGTTTCTGTGTATTTCTGTGGGACTGCAGATCTGCTGGTTTGGATCACGGGCCAGACAGGCCAGAAACCTATTATTGCAATATAATGTATCTTGATCATATTTATTGTGAACTACTTCACTCCACCTTCACGTCTATTTAAACCACTGAGTCTATCTGAGTTCAGTTAGCGTTGACCAGGTGCAGATGGGTATGGGGCCAGTCACTTGAACATTGGCAACAGACGTTGCTAGCAGACAAACCCCCCCCCCCCAAGCAAGCATCCACCAATATCTCCTCAGCTATGGATGGGGCCTATGAGCTCCTGCCCCACCCATGCTATAATGTTGTCTGGCTTGATCTTATGTAGGTTTTATGAAGGTAGTAGCTATTATGGGTTCATGTGAAAACTGAGGAAACAGCAGCCATGTTAGCAAACAGGTGAAGGAAAGCTCAGGCTAAATCCCCCATCAGTTCTGATAAACTTGCAAAAGATTTTATCCAAAAGGACATCTGGGCTGGTGGGCTTAGCCACATTAATTCCAACTTGATTTCTCTATGTTCTGCAACCTGTGTATGTTGTGTGATGTATATCTTCGGTAATATGTATTTGGACTTGTTTTACAATGAACAGATAATTTTATGACATTTAAAAAAATCCGTTATAAACAACTAGAATTGTATAAACTACCAAGTGTAGTTGCCTTTGGATAGTGGCATTTGAAAATTTCTTTTTCAAAATTAGTGGGTTTTGGTGGGGGTGTTTTTTGTGGGGAAGAGGGTGTTGAAACAGGGTTTCTTATGTAGCCCTGACTGTCCCTTGATATTATTTTTTAAGAGTTGGGGTTCTTGGTACATCATCTAGGCTGGCCCTGAACTCCGGGCTCAGTGATCCTTCCTCCTTAGCCTCCTGCTGGAAGACTGTCCTCTTTAAACTTTGCTGTGGTTTCTACTATCTCCATGAAAAGCATGTTTCTTTCTATCTGCATTTGCAAGTGCACTTATTTCAAGGAGACAACGCTCTTGAAGACACTCTGTACTCTGTGAAGCACTCAATTATAAAAGCGATTTTATTACAACTGTAAAAGATATTAAATGCTGGCCATGCCATTTCTCAGTGGCAGAGGGTGGATCCAGTACGCACCTGCCAGAGCACTTAGCTCACAAGTCACCGGCACCTTCCAGAAAGAGGAAGGGGACTCGGTGAACCACTACCACCCACGCAGAGCAACGTTCTTGCTTACCTGGCAGAACTCCAGGTGCTGAGCTGGAAAAGTATTTCTTGGGGCTTCGCTTTTCAGACCTGGCTGTGCTTCAGAATCCTGGAGGAGTTTCATACTTTAAAGCCCCACCCAAAAGGTTTCAACTCAATTGCCTCAGGTGAGACCCACGCCTGGTTTTTTTTTTTTTTTTTTTTTTTTTTTTTTTTTTTTTTTTTTTTATGCTTCTCAGTTAGTGCCAATACATTAGCATGGGGAAACTTGAAAGACTTTGGTTGATATTGTGGACAAGTCCTCTAGACCAGCTGCACAGAAGAGATGCAAAACTTCTCTGGGGGAGTTTAACTCTCTAATCAAGAAACATTGTTTCACATTCATCTCCTTGAATCACTCTGAATTGTGATCGTTATTGTCATTGTCCTCCTCCGCCTCCTCTTCCTCCTCTTCCTCTTCTTCCTCTCCTTTTTTTTTTTTAAATAAAAAAGAATGTTGCTGAGTATGGTGGCAAACCTCTTTAATCCCAGTGCTTGGGAGGCAAAGGCAGATGAATGCCAGAATGAGTTCCAGCCCAGTCTGGTCAGGCCAGCCAGAGACAGAGAGACCCTGTCCAAAACAGAGGGGAGGGGAGGAAAGAAAAAGAACTTTAATGTCCAGTGATCTATTTACAGTTTACAAAAGTACTCAGGAGATAACGTCTTTTGTGTTCATTTAGTTGAGATAATTGATGTAAACTGTGAACAGGTGTTACTGCCTAGACAGTTCTGGACAGTAAACTAGGCAGCACCACCGTCATGTACTGCATTGTGACATTTTATCAAGGAAACCCCATGTACCATGGATTGCCTCATAAGATTATAATGAAGCTGAAAATCCCCTACCTAGTGATGTGGTAGTCATAGTAATGTCACAGTGTCTGTGCTAAATGTTGGAGCGAACAAACCAGTATAGCCAATCACGAAAAAGTATGGCACATACACTTTATATGGTACATAAGACTGCAAATGATAATTTATTATGCTACTGGTTTATATGTTTGCTATTTATTTCAGTAATACTTTTGGGTGTTCTACTTATTTTTTTAAAAAGTTTACTATAAAATAGCATGTGATGATGTATTGGCAGCAGGGTCTTGCTATATAGCTGTAGACTGGAACTCCTTATGTAGACCAGGTCTACCTCTGCCTGCTGAAGACTGAGATTAAAGGCATGTGCCACCATGCCTCCAGGTCACCAAGCCTGGTTCCACCATGCCTGGATATCTCATATCTTTTTTGTTTTGTTTTATTTAAGACATGAGTTTCTCTATGTAAACCCCCTGGCTGTCCTGTAACCCTCTCTAAAGACCAGGGTAGCCTTGAACTCAGAAAGATCTACTGAGTGCTGGGATTAAAAGGCATGCATCATCATGCCTCACTCATATCTTTTGATTGCATCATTTTCCTATGCTAATCTGTGACTGTATCCTTGACACCATGGCCAAACATTTCAAAGAAATAGCTTAGGGAAGGAAGATTTGATCTGTGGATGACTGTTTGTCATAGAGAGGAATAAGTGAAGGAGACAAAGTGTCCATCTCACGGCAGTCAAATAGCAGAGAGAAAAAAGGAAATCCAGTCAGAGTGAGAAACAGGCTCCAGGAACATGCCCTCGGTGGTCCTCTGAGTGGGCCCTCTCCTGTCCAGATTGCCACCCAATAATGCCATCATGTTGTGCATCTCTCAATCTTCTAACACAATTAAAGCCCTCCAGACCCAGCTGTCTCTGGAGATGGTCTCACAGACACACCCAGGGGTCTGTATCCCTAATATATTCTAGGCTTCTCTCAAGTCAGTAACAGTAACAATAAAAATTGCCTATCATAGAGGCCTAACAGCAACAAGCTTCAGAGACTGTGTTGGAATAGTTTTACCATCGAGGCCTGTGATACTTGTACAGTGGTGAAATCACCAATACCACAGTCCTCAGAACATAACCCCATCCTTAACCTCGGCATGACAGTATTCCCATTCTCCTTAAGAGGTAATCAAGAAGGAAGAATTCAGAGTTTCCCCAAACCAGATCCTACAACATCAGTATTAGGGAATGATCTATGTTTCTGAGTTTCCCATGCTGTCACAAAGAAGATTCAGCAAAACCTTGGCTGCTGCCTTTATCACTGCAACCTATAGAACCTCAGAGGTGAAAGGGAACATTCTGTGCATGGTCTGCATCACCCATCAGCAGTCGCTAACTCTAATAGGACCCGGGGACATCTGGAGGTGTTGAATGAATCAAAGGATGCTGAGTGATACAATAAATGACTATCCATTCCCATTTTATAGAGATGGTCCTGAGGTACCAAAGGGAAGATAACACCAGACCTGGAAACCAAGGGAAGCCAGGTCAGCTGACTATTCCTATCCTGCACCCTACACTGCCAGCTATTGCTTTTAAAACCAAGACATGAGGTCATGGCTTTAGAAATTATTCACGTGGCAACTCTTCACTTGATATTATACACACAAATTGTCATAGGAGGCTTATTGATGGGACTTAACACAAGTAACTAGCTATTATGTAGTTTATTATAGTTTATTGAAAACATTTTGTTTTAGCAAGATTCACTTGAAAAATGCTTAGTCTAAAAAATGACTTTTTATAAAAGCTGCTTTTCTTTCTGAAAATTCCACATGATACAGCAAATAACAAATCTCCACAGCCACACATTTAGATCATCAATTACTAGTTACAAATGCAAAATAGCTGGAGAGAAGATACATACATACATACACACATACATACATACATACACACACATACATACATACATACATATTTAACTTCTATTAGTTCTTTGAAAATTTTGAATCATGTATTCCAATCCCACTTATCTCCCCATCCTCTCTCTTATGGCTTCTGCCCTTGAAACCTGCCCCCCCCCCAAAAAAAACCAAATTTAAAAGAAAAAACAAAACAAAGAAACAAACAAGAAAAAAGAAAAGAAACAGAAGAATCTTGTCATGGAGGCTGTAGTGTGGCCCACACCGTTCACCTTTAGTCCGTTCATCTTTACCTGCCTGTGCTCATTGCCAAGAGCCACTGGTCTGGCTCTAGGCTTCTGCCTCCTGCTATGCACCACCAATAATGGGCTCTCCCTGGGGCTCCTCTTGGCTATTCTGTTGTTGTTCTGTGTGGTGGAGATCCTGCTGTTTCGGATCTGTAGATTTGTCCCATTCACAAGCTCCAACAGTTCTTAACTGTGATAGGTGCCGGGGTGGGCCAACTCATAGCCCTGGTTCTGGGCCTGCGTGGTGCTTGGGTTGATCAGTTTACCAGCTTTCCCTCAGCATCACTGCCCAGATGAGCCCATTAGCACTTCCTCCGATACCTCACTCAGTGCCGCCTGCAGCAAGAAGTGGGATCAGTTCCCTCAGGTCTTCAGATCCAGGTCACAAGCACTCACATAACCAGGGCCAGCTAGCTCTACTATTTTGCCCAGGTGAGATGCTCCTCTCTCCCTATTGCTGTAGGGAGCATACAAGAGTGGATACAGGCCAGTTTTCCTGCTCTTTCGACCTCAGGGCTGGCCCACCTGTGCCTCCAGCAACAGGGTCAGCTCTAGAATACTACCCAGGTGGGTAAAGGGCCTGTTCTACCATACATATTTTTAATCAGGAAAAAAAAAAAAAAGACATCTCTAGTGTCCTGTAAAACCATTAACCAAAGTCCTTAACGGAAGCTCACATAATTGAAAAATGACAATGATCCATTTGCTCATGGCAGAGGCTGTTTTATAAAATAGTTGAACACATGAGTGAAAGGACCCACAATACTGTGTGGCAATTGGCTAAATAAGTCATGAGTGAATGGAAGGCATAACTAAGTAGAGAGAAAAAGTCAGATTTCCTCCCTTTATAGTGAAGAGGCCACACACATTTACTCAGATCCTTGATCCTTAAATCATTATAGTCACAAAGAATGGGCTGACAACAGTTAAAGGCATCAGAGTTCGTCTCTTCTCCCCTGCCCCTCCCCACACACACCCACTAGGTTTAACTTTACAAACTGCTCATTATTTGATTATTTTTGACCTTCATAAAAGGTAGCTTCCTGTGATTCAATATAAAATATTCAATTAATGATTAATCAAGCTGATATGCTAAACCCACCATGTGAGCTTTGGAGAGTTAGAGTTGGATGAAAAATGCTTTCCCTTTCTGCAAACTCTTGATGGATAAAAAAACGTACTGACACTGTTTATATGAGAGTTCTGAATGTACAAAGCACTTCGGGCTCATACTGTCACCTATGCATAGAAAACAGCAACTTGCCAGCAGGGACATAGCTGGTGGGAGATTAGGAGACTGCTTCCTTTTGTTTAACTCTATTTTATACGTGTTATTTAACAAGGGATGGGGAGATGTTGCCATGCAAATGGGAAGACCAGAGTTCAGATCCTCAGCAACCATACAAAGGCCCAGCATGGGAGAGTTGCACAAAAGAGATCCCTGTGGGGCAAGCTCATTAAATAGACTAGCTAAATTGGTGAGCCCTGGGTTCATCAAGAGATAATTTTTCATTGATATCTGAGGTAGAGAATGATTATGAGAGTATGAATTTCATCCTCTGGCCTTCATATGAATGCAGCCACACATATATGAACACATATATGTGCATGCAAACCACACACATACATTCAAAACCCCAACTTTTTATTAATGCCTGTGCCATATTTTTTGATAAAAAGTTTGGAACGATGTACTGTAAAGGTTGCAGAATTAATGGCTTTTAGTGGGTATAAAATAGAGGACTTAAAAACTAACACATTCAGAAACACCTAGGGAAAGGAGACAAAATAAGCGACCAGTCAATGGCCACACCACAGGAGACAATGAACCTGGGCACACAGTCCATAGAACACAGCCCATTATTTCCAGCAAACAGCCTTCAAAGCCAAACAACCCTTGCAGATAAACAGCCAGGATGTTATTAACACCTGACATCTTCCCTAATTTTTGTCTACAATCAGAAAAAGCCAGTTATGTTCCCTAAACCAATTACACAGGATGCCCTCTCTGCCCAGGAGTCAGCCACCTCCAGTTTCCATTGGCCAGCACCTTCCAGCCTGGCTTCTGCAGGCCTTCTCCACCCAAGTCTTCAGCAAGCCAAAGTGACAGTGTCACACTCCCTAGCAGCAGCTAGTAGACATCACTGTTCTATTTTCAGGCCTTGATTACTTCTACAGAAGAAAGATGGGAAGGACTAAGGAATGAGATTACCATAAGGATACATGCTAAGTCCTTTTGTGTATGAGAAGCACTGAAGGAAGCTGCCCCACAGACCCCACTGTCCACTCACTGTAGGGTTCTGAATGAGCTGCAGGAAGAGGAAGTCATTTGGCCACTTTCTGATTCCTTTATCACCCCTCTTTCCAGAATACTTTGCTCAACATCTGTTTGCCGTGGGTCCAGTGGAAGGGTTGGAAATACAAAGATGAATCTAGACAGCTCGTAAGCACAAGGTACTTGCATAACTCCAGCTGATTCATAATGAAACCTCTTTGTTTCCCTGAAGTCTCTAATCCAATACAGTCTGAGAAAAACTAGAGAGGAGTCACCAAATAAGGCCCCAGGGGATTCCCAGAGCAGGAGTCAAAGATCAGGTGTTGCTCTAATTTGTTCATGACACTCCGCGCTGACTGTGACACAGATGCATTTCCAAGCTCCAATTTCCCTCATGCGCACTGGATAGTAAACATGAATCACCATTAATAATAATTTTCCACTGCACGTCCAGAACAATCCATCCAGAGAAAATTGGAACTTCTTCTTTACTGAGGTCCGGTCCCATCAATTTGATGTTCATTTTATAGAAAGGCCATTGAGCAAAATTAATGTACCCAAACAAATAGAGTTTGTCCTTGTAACTGATTCAGAGTATGACAGGAAGCCAAGGAAGCTGCCTTAATGGCCTCCTTGGGGAAATTTATTTTCAGAGCATTGAGTTATTTTCTTCTACTCCATAAGATTAGATTAAACTCTCTTTAAGAACAAGGAGAGGGAGCAGAACTTAGTTGACTTTTCGTAGATGTCACTTGAGAGGCCTCCTTGGGTCCATTTGTTTGTCCAATCAGATTAGGCCGAAATCTCGGTGTTATTCTATTTCCTGCCATTTTCAGGGTTTTTGGTTTTGTTTTGTTTTTTTTCTTCTATTTTTTCCTCTTAATCAAACATGGTTTACCCCCAACCCTTTAACATGAAAAGGAAAATTAGGAACTGTCATAAACCAGAAACGAGGGAACTTCAGCCTTTAGAAATTATCATTATACCTGCCTAAGAAATTGCTTTGGACATTGCAATGGTTTGAATATGCCAGCCAAAGTTTATGTGTTAGAAATTTAACCACTAAGTTCACATTAATGGTGTGTGATTGGAGATGTTGGGAGACAGTGAGGATCAGGTGAGGTCATGAGAACAGGGCTCCTGTGACATATTCGTGGCTTTGTAAGAGGACAAAGAGAGACTCCAACATGTACTGTCACATATCATGTCCTCCACCATGCTATGGCATGGCAAGAAAGTTGTCACCAAATGCTCTTTAACTTCTTAATCTCTAGAACCATTCTTCATGAATTAACCAGTGAATGGATGGTGTTCTACTATAGAACGGAGCATGGCCTACGAAAGATTATTACAAAAAAGCTCTGGCTGTCCTTTTCTGCTGTACTGGGTAGGTCAAAGATATTATCTACCTTATCCTCAGGACAAGGAATAAAAAAAAATTTCCCCACCCTATGGTCTCTATGCAGAACACACATTCTGTGTCATCTGCCCGCTTCCTGCCCCTCTCCCCATTATCACTAACAGTAAAGATAGCCATTTGGAGACAGGGAGATGGTCCAGTCAGAAAGTACTTGCATATCAAACATGGGGGACCTAATTAAACACAGGGGACATGATTAGAAAGCCTGATTCAGAGGCAGGTGCACATAATCCATAATCCTAGTGCAGGGAGGCAGAAGGGTGGATCCCTGGCCAAATTGTCAACGTCTAGCTTCAGTGAGAGATCTTGTCTCAAAAAAGAAGGTGGAGATTGAGGGAGACACCAAAATTGTCCTCTGGTCGCCACACCACACATGTGCATGCACACGTTCTCTCTCTCTCTCTCTCTCTCTCTCTCTCTCTCTCTCTCTCTCTCTCTCTCTCTCTCTCTCTCTCTGTCTCTCTCTCTCTCTCTCTCTCTCTCTCTCTCTCTCTCTCCCCCCATGCACACACACACACACACACACACACACACACATACACGTGCATACACACGTACAGTCTATGGGCTAATTTATGAAGTAGTCAGGCATAACAAGTTTTACCCAAAAAGGAAGGTGAGTGACGAAAGAGGTCAGGCATCTCCGCCTAGACAGAAACTAGATCTAGAAAATATGAAGGAAGAATCAGCTGAGTAGCGGAAAGAGAGGTTGAAACTTGCAAAGAGAAGATGTGAACAATCCATTACAGTTGAGAGACTGTCACAGCTCAAGGAAAGTGTATAAGGGAAGGCCACTGTTGAACGTAGGCAGGAGTGGCGTGGGAGCCACAACTGGGCCACATGAGCATGCTGGAATGTTATGTTGGGCCTAGATTAAAACAAATAGCTGGGTATGTAAGAGTTTTACCTAGCATACATGGAGCCTTGGATTTGATCCTAAACACTGCATAAACTGGGTGTGGTGGTGCATGGCTGTAATCCTAGCTCTTGGGAGTTGATGGCATAAAGTTCAAGGTCACCAAACTAGGCTACATGAGACCCTGTCTCATAAAAACAGTTGGTGGCTGCAGGGGGAGAGAAAAGTACCTTTTCTTTGGGAGTGCAGCTTCTGGTGCCTCAGTATATGACTCCACAGCCAAGTGCATATGGGAAGTGCTTACTAGGCTCCTAAGGTTACATAAATAATTAATTATAAAAGGAGGACATGACCTGGCAGTGGTGGCACATGCCTTTAATCCCAGCACTTGGAAGAAAGAGACAGGTGGATCTCTGTGAGTTAGAAGCCAGTCTGGACTACAGAGTGAGTTCCCCAGGACAGTCAAGGCTACACAGAGAAACCCTGTGTCAGAAAACAACAGGAAGAAAGGAAGGAGGGAAGGAAGGAGGGAGGGAGGGAGGGAGGGAGAGAGAGGAGAAAACAGATATGAAGCTGAGAAGGGATGTGCTGGGGAGAACTGGAGGGAAGAACAAGGGATAGATCTGGCCACTGCTGTAATCCCTTTCTCCATTTAGAGAGCTCAGGATCCTAGCCAGGGAATGGGGTCACGTAAAGTGGACTGGTATTCCCACCTAAGTGTAGTGTGAATTCCCCACAGGCAAATACTGAAGACACACAACTCATAAGGAGGAGCCAAATGATTGAGGCTTAAATACCCTCTTCATAAGATAAAGGGTAGCCAGGCACTGCAGTACTTGCTTATAATCCCAGCACTTGGGAAGTGAAAACAGAAGTTCAAGACTATCTTCAGTTACATACTGAGCTCAAGACCAATTGAGCTACATGAGTCTCTCCACCTTCCTTACACACACACACACACACACACACACACACTCACACACACACACACACACACACACACATACACACACACACCACTCAAGGAGAGAGGATTGCTATAAGTACTTTTATAATGATAATAAATGACTCTTAGGGAACATGACAGTGTAGACTATGGTGGGAGTGGTTCAAAGGAAGAAAAGTGGATGATTTAAGAGCCACTTCAGAAGTAGAACTAATGAGGTGAAGGATGGAGTAATGGAAGAAGTGTAGACTAAATCATTAGCAAAGTCAAGTACACATTCACAATTACTTAATAGCCTAACGTGACATTTGCAATTTTCTTTCAAGCAGGAAGGGCTGTGGCTGTACTTGTGATGCTCTTTTGCATCTCATTTATTGCCCAACAATCCCAGCTCTGAGATTAGAAGTTAAAAATAGCATCAGCATGTGAGGCTTTTAAAGTTATATTTATAATATTAGTAGAGTTCAAAAGTCAAACTCAAGGACTAGAAATTACTATTCACTCATGCTCCAGTGTCTGATACCTTCCAATTGGCAGAACTTCCTGGGTCCATGGAACTACCTTTAAATTGGGATCAACTTGAGCAAGTCTGGCAAAGAAGCCATTCCAAGAAAGTCTCATTCCAGGCATGCTACTGTAGTTTGAGGCATATCCTGAAGTGGTTCAGAGAGATCTGGACATGTGGACAAGTTTATACACTGCATCCTATGCCTAGTTTGGAGGGACTCCCTCTGTGAGGAAGAATCTCTGTTAATGAAGCTGGGACATTCAAAACATCCTAAAGTGTAATTGAGTATATTGAGTATGATGTGTTCCATGGGCAGGTTTAACAAAGAACTTTGTTAGATGAGAACTCCTACTGCTATAGATCAGTCTGATAACATACCAACTAGCCTCTGGTTGCAACATTTACTTCCAGTGGACTTTAAAGAGTATTCCTTATTTCCCTAAGCCATGGCCAAGTCAGATCAGAATTCTGCCTGTCAGAATCCCTGACTTGAAGCTTTGGCTGACAGTACAGTTACTCAAGGGCAGCACAAACCCTCCTTTGCAGCATGTCACCATGATGGTTACTCTTGGTTGCTAACTTGACACAATGTAGAGACATCTGGGAAGGAGTCTTCATGAAGAACTGTCTAGCTTAGGTTGACTTGTTGGGCTTACTAGTGAGGTATTTTCCTGTCCACTCTAGCCAGAGGTCCCTGCCTCTGACTATGCTCGCCCATGTATTTTTAATAAACTTTCTCCTCCACCATACTTAGGAACAACCATATTTCCTCTTCTGTCCTTTTGCCTTTCTTTTTTCATTCAATCTGAAGGTAGTCAAAACCTTAAAAATCTCTGAATCTCTTTCTCAAAATTCTCACCCTGCTCTTTCTACCAATCTCAGCTCAGCCATCATCTGTGCCCATATTATCTTAAACCACCTCCCAATATGAATAGATTCTAACCTTTCCCTTTTTACTTATGGACTCTGGCATGTTTAAGGCAATGATCTTCCTTTCAATGGTGTTTTGGTTTTAATCTAAAATGTCACACAACAAGCTTATGTTTTAGACACTTGTCTTCCAATATGGTAGCATTATTTTGGAAAGTTCTGAAGACTTTCCTAATTGGAAGAAGTGGGTAAATGAGAGCAGGTACTTAAGGATTGTATTGTCCTGGCTTTTTTTTATTCCTCATCACCCCCGGTCTGTTGCTATGTGAACAGCTTTTCTCCACAGTCTGCCCTCATTCAGTGTTCAAGCTCATGAGACCAAGCAATAATGAGCTGAAATTTTTGTTGATGTTGTTCCTCTGAAACTATGAGCTTTGCTGTTTTATTTATTTCTTTCTTAGGTTTTTTTCTGTCAGGTATTTTGGCTTTAGCAATGCAAAATTAACTAATACACATCATTAATGCATTGCATAACGAGGTTGTAGCAGTAATGGATATGTTCATTGAAAGGTTGTGAAACCCCTAAGCTTGACTGTGATAATGAATGTATTTCTAAGTGGTATTCCATAGGGACAGAGCAATGAAAGTATTGGTATTAGTTACTAAAGTTGTTAGAATTTATAGAGTTGAAACATGAGATGCTGACACAGTGAGCTAGACAAATAGATTGTGTGTGTGTGTGTGTGTGTGTGTGTGTGTTTCTAGAAACTGAACGTGGCCCTCCTACAATCTAAGCAAGTGCCCTATCCTGACTCTGGGATATATTTAACATGTCCATTTGAACAGAAAACATCTGTCCTGGCTGACTGGTTTGACAGCACAGACTGGAGCTGCTAATTTACACACAAGTTGCATGTTTTACTTACAGGGAATGAGACAAATCTGCAGTTCCAAAGGCTTTGACAAAAATGTGTGGAAAGCTTATTATAATGTAAAAGATCTTCTGCAAAAGTCAGATACTGAGTGAGGGTCTGGAGGATGGCTCAGCAGGTAAGAGTACTGGCCACTCTTCTAAAGGACCAGCACCCACCAACATGGCAACTCTTAACCAGCTGTAACCCCAGTCCCTTTTCCTGGGCTCCCTGGGCACTAGGTATGCAGGCAAACATCATATACATTAAATACACATTTTTTAAAAAAAAATTTGAAATATTGAATGAGCAATAGTTCCACGGAAATATTAAAATTTCTATTTTCTCATCTCAATGTTAAATAAATAAAATATCTTGAGAAAAGTTATGGCATGATTATTAATCATTTGATAAATCTTGTTGCTTAATAAGTAGTTTAAAAGTCTCTTGGTAGACATCCAGGAAATTGACAAGTAAACAAAAATGAGGAAAATATAGATAAGGTGCCTGATAATAAAAACATTTTTTTTCTTTAACAAATCACTGCAGTTTTTAGCATATATCTTGGGTTTTTTGTTTGCTTGTTTTGCTTTGTTTCGTTTTACTAATATTGTCATGATTTGTTTCTTTGGTTTTTTTTTTTTTTTTTGAGATAGGGTTTCTCTGCATAGCCCTGGCTGTCCTGGAACTGGTTCTGTAGACCAGGCTGGCCTCAAAGACAGAGATCTACCTGCCTCTGCCTCCCAAGTGCTGGGATTAAGAGCATGCACCACCACTGCCTGGCTGACTATCATGATTTTGCTAGTAAAAATATTTTCCATGAACCATCTATTTATTTAGAAAGATTTTCTTCTCAGTGTCTGAGTCTATAAAAAATAAACTGATGGGTAGAATTGATACTGAATCTTGTCTCATATGAAAGGTAATATTTCTCTCCTAACCCATGAAGTGAGGAAACTACACCACTATTCATTTCACTAAAAGATGCATTCGTAATAACACATGTCATAGGAGATTATGTCAGACTAACCTTCCTATGGATCAAAATTACAAACTTTGGACAAAAATCTAAAAGCAATTATTTGAAGATGTTCCCAACCAGCCAGAAGCAGGCAGGCAGAGACGGAAGGGATGGCTACTCTTCAAAGGATGTTAACATAATGAGTGAGATTTATGTTCAAACATTTTGCCTGAGGGCTCTTCCTACTATGTACTGTGCAAGGCAGCTGGCATTCAGTCAAAAAGCTACTGTCTTACTGGGTTAAGGACTTGTGGGATACAGCTTGTGTTCTCAAAGCAGCTAGAAATACAGGAGGGGAATTCTAGAAAGGAGTTATGGAGGAACAGGACTCTTCAAATTTCACAGACTCTACCCAAATTCTTGCTACATGGGAAGGTTATGAAAGGAGCTCAAGAAAATAACAGCTGGATTACCGGAAGATATATTAGAAATTTGACTCCAGACAAGTCAATCACTTACTTGCTGGAGTAACATTCATCAAGGGAGATAACACAATGTAGAAGCTGAATCCAATATATTTAACAAACATATACAAGAACATGAAATATAAAATTTGACTTGTAGTCAAGAAGTAAAGTGAGTAAAAACTAACTCCAACCTAGCCCAGATGCTATTTATACAGTCATTATACATTTCCAAGGACTTAAGAAAATATACAGTTGTGATGAAAATCTCAGCAGAGAAGTTGAACTAAGGTATGCTAAATGAAAATTATAGAATTAAAAATAATGTTTAAAATGAAAAAATGTACTAGTGTGTTGAAGAGTTAATTGTCTAATTGCAAGGTCAGTTGGAAATAGATTAAGAGAAGTTTCCAAAGTAAAGGTTGATCAAAACTATTTTAAAAGAAAATACGTAGGTAAAGCCTTGGGGCAATATTCATAAATCTGACATATACACAATAGGTATTTCAGAAAGAAAAGAGAAAGTGAGACAGGAAAAAACCCAAGCTGAAACTGACCCCCCACAAGATTCTTAAATATAAATCTACAGATTAAAAAAAATCTCAGCCAAGGATGGAAAGATGGTTCAGTAATTAAGAGCACTGGCTACTCTTCTGGAGAACCTGAATTTGATTCCCAGCACCCACCCTGTGGATCACAAAAGACCTTTAGCAAAACCCAAGTAGGCTGTAGTTAAATAGAAACCATGCCATGATATAGTTACTTAAAACCAAAGACAAAGATAAAATCTTAAAGCCAGCCAGAAAAATAGGGATATAGTACAAATTGGGCAGGTAGGTGGATTCAGAGATAATAAAGGCAACAGAATCATGCTGAAACATTTCTAGAATTGAATTTGGATAAGGGCAGCAACATTGGCACCTGGAACATCCTCCACATGCTTACATTCTGTTCCAGAGGTTAGCCTGGCTGGCAGAAGTGAGGGCCTCTGTAGGTGACGGTGTTGCTGCTATGGACCATGGTTTCTGGTTTCCCTGTCTCCCCTAATGAGCTCATGAACTTCCTGCCAGACCTTTTTCAACTATGATGGTTCCATAAATTTCTGAACCCATAAACCAAGATGATTCTTCTCATGTTGTTTCTGTTATTAAGAAATGCTATTGGAAGATGATGATAAGAGATCACCTCAAATAAATAAACATTATCTCAAGATGTGCATTATAAGTAACTTTGTTAAGTTCTTCACTGGGAAGAAAAATAGTACTAGATAAAAAATTAGACCCATGAGAAGGAATGAAGAACACTAGAAATAGGAAGTATAAAATATCAGAAATTATTTTCTTAATTTGCTTAAAATACGTCACTGTTTAAAGTAAAAAATAAACGTTGTGCTTAATGTATGCAAGTCTATTTTACAAGATAATAAAAAACATTAAAGATGACTGGTAAACAGAGCTGCATTTTTGCAGGGTTCTTGTATTTTATGGTAATTAGTATAATATAAGCTTTAATGCATTAAGATAATTTAAGGATGTAAACTATAAGCAGCAGAACAATGAAATTAAGATAAAAGTAGTAGCACAAAGTGGTGAAACTCGGGTGTACTACTCAGAAATACTAGATTAACACCCCCCCAAAAAAAGGCAAAAGGAGACTCACCCCAAAAAAGGGTGAAACAAACAAGATAAAAATTTCAAGATGATAGATTTAAACTCACCATTACATTTTATGTAAATGAATAAAAACTCCAACTGAAGCATAGAGATTGCCAGACTAGATTTAAAACTATGAAGTAAATGAAAACTATATGCAAGAGGCATTGAAAATCTAAACATATAGGCACATATAAAATGAAGAGTGGAAAAATAATTGCCAAAAACAAACAGTAAGCCTAAGAAAGGTGGAATGGTTATATTAATATCAGACATAATAGACTTCAAGGCAGGAGTATAACTAGAGATAAGAAAAATAATTCATAATAATTATTAGGAAGGCCAGATCAGAACCGGAACAAGGCTTTTCATGGATTTTGTGTTTTATTCTCCAGGACTTACAGGCTGGAAAAAGAACACTAACTTCTTTGAGTTGTTTTCTGACCTTCACACACACACACACACACACACACACACACACACACACACACACACACACTTTTTTTAATTAAAAAGGTAAAATTATTAGGAAGTCATAAAAGCCAACAAAATAAAAAGGACAAATAGACAGTAATAAAGACTGTAATAACCTTCTTTCAGTACTAGACCCTTGAAAAAGTTTGTGACCATAGGGGTAACCTTAACAATGCTATCAATACTTAAATTAATTAGATAATCAATGGGAGATAAAAACCTTTCAACTTTAGAATATATGTTCTTTGTACACAATGTTGCCCAGGTCATATCATGTGCTGGCTATGGAATGTCATCCTTTAGCAACTCTGTTGTTCACAGTGTCCTTCCCATCCTAGTGTGTTTTCTGTCGCTTTGATAGATACCATGACACAAAGGAAGTTGGGTTCATCCAGGTTAGATTTCCACATCACAATATATTTTTGAGAGAAATCAAGGTGTGAACTCAAAACAGGAGTTCACCTGAATCCAGGCAGGAACTCAAGCCAAGACTATAAAGAAACACTGCTTACTGGCTTTCTCTCTATGGCTTGTGTAGCTTTAACCCAAGATCAACTGCCCAGGGCATAGCATCACTCAGAGTGGGTGGGACCCCTTCCGTTTCAGTCACTAATCAAGAAATGCTCCAAAGATATGCCCACAAGCTAATGTGATAGAGCCAGTTTCTCAATTGAGGATTCTTCTTCCCAGGGAATCCTATTTTGTGTTAAGCTGACAAAAGTAACCAGCAGAATATTTAAACTAGAAACAATTTCTAGAAAGCCCTTAAATACTTGAAAATAACACATTTCAAAGAAGTAGATCAAAGAAGAAATCCTAAGAATAATAGAAACTATTTTCAGCTGAGTCAAAAATAGAAGCACAGGATGTCAAAACAGTGCAATACAGGTAAAGTGAAGCCATTAGGGCAGTTCATAGCTGTGAAGGCAGTATATTTAAAAGACAGAAACCTCCCCATCCATGTTTTAATCTTTACTAAAAACTAGAAAAAGAAGTGAAGCAAATGTGTTAAGAAGCCAAAAAAAAAAAAAATCAGTAAACTAGAAAATGGAAAATTAACACAGCCAAAAATGCAGACTTTGACAAGATTTCTAAATACTGATACGCTTTAGATTAGTCAAAGCAAAAGAAAACTACATATTACTACTACCAAGAATGTCTGAACAGAAACTTCACGCTCCATGTAAGTGCCAAATAAATGTATATAATGTATAGATTATGGTAACAAGACTTACTTAGTTCAGGTTATATCTGAAGAAATGCTCCCTGCTCTCATGAACTTCTATTGTAAAATGTTATATATATAGTGTATATATATATACACACACACAATAATATGGATTATTGTAAAAGAACAGGACTATTTAGGTTCTGTCCAGAGAAGCTCCCAGTCTTCATGAACTTTTAGTGGAAAGTGTTAGTGAAATAAATGTATATAATGTATATAGTAATAAGGGAGGACTATTTAGGTTGGAGGGGATGCACGTCAGCTGAAAGGACTCTGGTTCTGGTTCTCCTGTATTAGTCGAATCAATAGCACACAACACCTCCCTGGGCGGAGATACAGGTGGCCCGCCGAGACCCGCCCCGCCCCGCCCCGCCTCGCCCCGCCCTCGCTTGCCCCACCCCCGGCCCTTCTGCGCAGGCGTGTGGCAGGCGTCCCGGGGCTCGAGGGGCGGGGCGTGGCCGGCGGCTAGGCTGGGCGGGCTCGGGGCTGGTGGACTGGTGAGGTGGCGTCGGTGCGGTCCGGCCGGCGCGGTTTGGCGAGATGCTGAGGCCCCAACCTGGAGACCGGCAACTTTGAGCGGCCGAGCCGTGCAGAGAGGTCATGGCGGAGGACTGCCAGCCCACTCGCCCCTCGGAGGACGAGGACGAGGAACGGGAGCCACTGTTGCCTCGGGTCGCCTGGGCCCAGGCGCGGAGGGGAGCGCCCGGGAGCGCCATGAGACTGCAGGCGGACGAGGGCGCGGCCGTCCCCCGCGAGCCCGACACCGACGAGCCGCCTCTGGCGGCCGGGGACGCGTCGACCTCCACGAGCTTGTCCATCGAGCTGGACCGGACCCGCCTCGCGGGCTCAGGTGCGACCTGTGTGCGTGCGCAGCCCTCCCCTTCCTGCCTCAGTTTCCTCTCGCCTTTCCTTCACTCTTTAGGCTCCCCAAAGTGGGAACCAAACACTGGAAAAACTCACTCAGGACCGTGACGTAAGTTGTTTGTTCAAATTTAAACTTGAGTTCTGAGTTAAGAACTCAAGACGGTCCAGAAAGTTTGCCTTGGAGTTAGGAGTTTACAGGGTGGATGACAGCCAAGCGATGTAAGAAGGAATGACCAGTTTACCGCTGAGTTTCAAAAGTTTCTTCTAAAGGTTGCTATTGTGACGTTAACCAGAAGGGGCAGAAGCTGGTGAAATCTTGTTGCCGCTCTCTGCAAAGTATATTTGTGCGCTTAAAAAGAGAACACCTTTTCATTATCATGTGGGCTGATTTTAAGTTACCTTTGAAAGAGAGGCTAACAAACGATGTTTAGACTAAAATGTTGGCATGCTCTTGCAGGCCTGGATATCTCTGTGGTGAGTTTGGGGTGGTGGAATGTAGTTCGGCTAATTTGGCTAAAATGGGGGTAGATTTGTACGAGAGCCATCTGGAGTCTAGACAGGCTTGTTTCTAAAACCAAACAAAACTCCTACTTGTTGGTGTTAGGGTGGATCCAAAGAAGTGGTATATGCACTGTTCAAGAGCATCATTCCGTGTGACCGTTTATGGAATAGCAACAGGAAAGGTAGTTTTTTTGTTTTTTGTTTTTGTCCTTTTTGTTTTGTTTTAATTAATACTGCTTATTTTCCTAGAAGCTGCTAAGTTTTACTTGGCCTACTAATGTGTTAGTGTTGCTTGAAAGAATTTTGGACACAGGTCAAGCGTTCTAATTGAACCTTTATTCAAACACATACCCTAAGAGTCGTAAAGGAAATAAATGGTCTCTGACATGCATAAAGTACATGTCTGCCATTACCACAACATTAGCTGAATAGAGCAAAGGAATGTGAAGTTTCCCACCTTCACAAGTGAACCCAGCTTCAAGCAGCCACAGTGGACACTTTGGCTATATATGATGTAGAATCCAGTCTGTGATCATATGAGATCATATGGCTAGTTGCCTTTTCTTGTCCCAGAATTACCTTGTGTGTTAGATTTAAATACAGCCTAAGTTCTTAAAAGTACATTTATTGTTTGACAGGGCGGGTCTGTTGTTTCTCCTCTTTGTTTGCGGTAAACACTGTCAAGGCAAGAAAGGGCCAAAAGAGCTCAGAATGTGATAGAATGCAAGTGGGTTATCAGAACTCTGACCTTCTCCGTGGTAATAGTTATATCATAGGTTAGTTGGTTAAGGTGGTTTTTGACATTTCAATAGTTCTCACAGCAGCACAGTAGGTTAATTGTCATTGACCCTCTTCTTTGTTGTGAAAGTTGAAAATTAATAAAACTAAAATGACCGGGTGGCTCCTAGAACTTCAGGAGTAAGTAGTTTGCACAAAGTCAAATATCCAGCAGATATCCAGGAAGTGGTAAAACTGAGACTGTGCCTACCTTTTTTTTTCCAGGTCCTGAACTTTGTCCATTTTTCTCTTGTAATCTGTTGTAAAAGAACGGCTACTTTGGTTTTCTTATTAATAGAATTTTAAAATAGTTTCTGGCCATTAAAAATCTACTTAAAATATTTAAAACCTCTAAAATATTTTTGATTCAATAATGATAACTAGATTTTTAATTTAAAAAATTGTTCATTAATTTCTTTGTCCTTTTACCTACCTACCATAAGACCACCTTTAATTTCAAGATATTCTTGTTTTTGGATCAGTATGGACATTTGTAGTGTTTAATTATTTTGTTTGTATAAACAGGAACTTTATGTACTTAAGCCAGTGTAGAATGTCATACATCTATTATCTTTATATTAACAATGTAGTTGGCAAAGTCTAGAAGTCACATAAACTATAGTGTTGTTAAGTCAGTGTTCAGTCATCCTAATCAGTGAATCAGATTGTAATAAACATGATAGCTAATAGCTGTGTACCAGTTGTACATACTGGGAATAGTTGTCTGCACTTCATATGGAATAGATCATAAGTAGCCCTATGAAATGAGAACTACTTTGGATTCCCACATAAGAAAGCAGCTTGGCTTGGTACATACCTGTGATCTTATCACGTAGGTGGGTGAAGGAAAAGGACATTCAAGACTAGTCCGGGCTGTACAGTAAGTACAGGCTAGCCAAGTTGCATAGCAAGACTCTCAAAGAAAGAAAGGAAAGATGGAAGGAAGGGATGGAAAAAGAGAGGAGAGAAAAAAGTAAACATAAATAAAAGAGTTGTAGAAAGAAAGAAGTACAAGGTACAGAGACAGTCTAGCAGTTAGCAGAGGACCCCAGCATCCACATGGTGGTTCACAGCTCTCTGTAACTCCAGTTCCTTGGCATCCAGTGCAACCTTCTGAACTCCTCAGGTAGCAGACATGCAAATGATACGCATTTAGGCAAAATAGTTACAGATATAAAATAAAATAAATCTAAAAAGTAAATAGTCAAAATGTAACTTCCTGAAGTCTATTTCAGTGGAAGGAACTTTTTAATAGCTGGTGGTAGTGGTGTTGCCTGATCAGGGATCAGAGGCTAGTTAACTATTTTAGGGCACGTTTTTATAAGAACAGATGTTTCCTGTGTCTTTACAGCCCACTTATAACGAGGTTTGAAAGTAAGCAATTATGGTACTAAAGATCATTGCTCAATTGGTACTTAAAATATAGCTATTCCAAGTGCGCCGACTCACTCCTGTAGTAACAACATGTAGAAGGCTGAGGTAGGCAATGACGATCAAGCAGTGAATTAAGGCCAGCCTGGGCTACTTTATTCTTGGCCTAATACAGCAAGACTCTGAGCTACAAAGCAAAATAAAATATGCAGCCATTATTATCTATTTGTTACAGAAATGAACATCATTCATCAAATATCTGAGTATCTACTGGGCATCAGTAGAAAGCAGGCCTTGAGGAATCAATAGTAACCAATGTCAAATGATGACCTGTGTGTGACTGCTGTATCTCCACATCATTTTATAATGGTCACTTAACACAGTTTTGATGAGCTATATATGTGACCTCACAGGGAAAACTAGGGGTTCCTGAGAGGCTTAGAGTGTCCTCTTAGATAAGAGGACCAGGGGAATGGCATCAGTTAGAACCGTTGAGGCATGTTTAATCACCAGACTCATTAGCATTTTTCTAGAAGGAATCCTAGTTAGTGGTTAAGATGTAGAACAGATGAGTAAGATGAGTTCTTGTTGGTTCATTTAAATGAAACCATGTTACCATGTCTGCTTACTTTCATCTACTCATAAAAGATGAGTAGCTTTTTAGAATCTGTACTTTCCAGAGGCCTATATGCCTTTAGTATGGTCAAATGAATACTTTGTTAACTTTTAAAACATTTGTTGAGGGTCTTCTATGTGCTAGTGTTTGTTCTAGGCACATGTGATATATCAGAAATCAGAAGGAAGTTAAATGCTTTCCCAGGAATTAACAATTAAAAATCTTTTTTTTTTTTTTTTTTAAGAAGAAAGAAAATTTTGAGAAGTTCTACATGGACACAAATTAAAAGTAACACTTTATTTCTTAAAAGTATGAACATAATTTTAATTTTAAAAAATTACAAAGAAGTGTAGTGTAGTTGTATAGTAGTACTCAGGGGCTCTATGTTCAGTTAGTCACATACCTCTTCCCCAAAAGAAAATACAATTAACTATGTCTTCCAGTACTGAAATTCAAACCAGATGCCAGCAACAAGCCTTCAAACCAAATCATTCATAGCACATTAGGCACAAAGCAGTGTGACTTCTGTGGGTGGTTTCCAAGAAGTTAAACCCATTACCAGAACGTGGGAAATTGTAGATTGTAATTGCCAAGGACACAGTTGATGAACAATTAGCTACTGAAAACCAATTGCTTTGATTGGAAAATAGTTTAGATGTAGCCTTTTCTCTAATCATAATTAGGACTATTTATTTATTTGTTTATTTATTTATAAAAGTGCCTTTGTAGATTGTGTTGGTAAATCCATGCCATCTTCAAATAAGAGATTGACCATTTCCAATCGGGAAGATACTGTCTTATTAACAGACTGTGAACATCCTGGCTTATTGTACAGAAATATCTCTTGATTGGTCTGATTTTGGTTGAAACTGAATTACTAAATATTTAGAGAGCAATTGTGGGTTCTATGACAGTAAGGAAGTTAGTGTTTGTGATAAATTCTGAAGTGTAACCCATGTATCAGTTCAGTAACATTTAATAGTAACCGTGTTTATGTAGTATCCAAAGAACTGTTGAAGATGGGAGAGACCACAGTGGTTTAAGAATTGAATCATTTTAATATAAATTAGTAATGTATGGTGAGATTCTAAGTAACTAATGCAACATTAGAAGGCCTTTTTAAAAAAGTTGGATTGAGAATAGAGTGTTTCTGTTCTGAAATAAATTTCTTAGTTCTGGAAACCCTGTTTCATGGAGAAATTGTGGAAAACTGAAACATGGAACTGGGGAGATAGATTCTTTCAAGGACCTGGGTTTGGTTCCCAGCACATAGGTGTCAAACTCACTGCCATCTGTAACTCCTGTTCCGGGGGCTCCTATACGCTCTGCAGGCACCAGGTACTTGGTGCACATGCAAGCAGTACACCTAAAATAAATACAGTATTTCCCCCTTGGTTTTTTGAAACAGCATTTCTCTGTGTAGCTTTGGGGCTGAAAGTCCCTCTGGAGACCAGGCTAGCCTTGAACTCACAGAGATCCACCCACCTCTGCCTCCTGAATGCGAACATTATAGGCATGTGCCACTAACTCCCAGCAATACATCATTTTTTTTTTTTAATCTCAAAAGAAAAATGGGGTATAAAACAGACAGGAGACTATGCTCTGAAAAGCTTTTGATGTGGTAGGTAGTAGAGAAGGAAGGGCTATGGGGAATGGGAAGTGACTTCTGCCTGTAAAGCCTATCATGGAAAGGGGTAAGTAGACTTGGGATTTGCTCCAGATGGCAGGTCTAGGAAGGGAAAACCAGGGTTATGTTTGTTTTCTTGCACACAAAAACTATCAGGAAATGAATCTCTGAGATAATTTTGTGTACACTCCCTCTCAAGATTACTTGCTGGTAATGTATTTTAGAAGGTACTCCAGCACTAATAACAAACAAAAAAAAAATAACTTTTCATTATCATTCTGTTGTTAAGAAATGGTCCATTGGAGCTGGAGAGATGGTTCTTCTGGCTTTGGTTCCTGGCAACCACATGACTGCTCACAACCATTACCGTAGTTCAAAGTCAAGGGGATCCAGCACTGTCTTCTGTGCCCTCGGGTACCAGGCATGCATCTGTTGCACATATATACATGCAGGCAAACACTCGTGCTCAGGACCTAAAAGTAAATGTTCTTAAAAGGAACCTGTAAATTTCTGAAGTGTAAGAAATATCATTTGACTAATGATAATGGTTTCTGGTGCCTATATTATTATTGCTCATCACTTACTGATTTCTATCCAAAGTCACCAACGTTAGAGTTTTCTTGCTTCATTCTTAAGGATTTTCAAGGGATAGACAAAGATTGTGTGGAATGAGCATCTTCTTTGTATAGACATGATTAAAATGCTTTGCTTATCCTTTTGAGTAGATAAAATATGTCCAGATAGCCCTTTTGTAGTATTTTTGTCAGCAAAGACTTTAGAAAATAGTAAACAGTTTTATTTGTCTGAATTAAAGAAAGTTGACTATATTTTGAATTTTCATAATTACATAGAGAATTGAAGTACCTTCCAAATTATAATGGAAGTGGCTTTCGGCTTTTCTTCCCATTCTAAATGATTCATTATTCATTCATCAGCAGGTGATTCTTGAGTGCTTATTATGTTGGAAACTGTGCAAGTTCTTAGGACACAGCAGTGAAAGAAATCCTTGTCTGCTCAGAGCTCACAAAAACAAATCAGGAGATAATGTTCAAATAAAGTGGAGATCAGCCGCAGTTGGGAAGGGAGCATAGAGGATACAGGACTTGGCCTTTTGCTTAGAGTGACAGAGGAAGCCCTTGGGCTGTTTAGTACAAAGGACTGAGTGATATGATTGTGAGTTGGTTTGATATAATTTAGGAGAGAGTTGATTGGGCTAATTTTTTTTGTAGGAGTAGAGGTTACAAGAGTTTGTGTTTTGGATACTTATGGCTTGTTCTAGGTCAGTTGTGGAGATTGAAAGTGTGAGATCATTGATGAATCCAAGGTCTGTGGCCTAAGCGACTAAAAGATAAAGAATTGACAACACCTGGAGTTGGGCTGCGGGCTGCATGGCTCTGTTGAGAGAAGTGGTAGAGATAAGGAATTGAGTTTGGAAGGTAGTAAACCCTGAGCTGTCTTGTAGCAGTCCGAAGATGTTGGGTGTAGGATAGAAAACTTCCACAGGGGTGGAAGCTAGGAATGGTGAGTGTTGGTAAAGGAGACCAGGGAGCATGAACTAGACCTGGGTAATACATGCTAGTACATCTACTGTTTTCCATCGTCTGCTGCAAAAGGGTGTGAGGAGGGCTATAAAGAACCTAGCTTGGTGTATGTTCACTTGTAATCTCTGGGGCACTGGCTAGCTAGCCAAGGTTAATTGGCAGCCCCTCCTCAATGAGAGACCTTGTCCAGTCACCCAGAAAAGTTAGGGTTGGGAAGTGGTTCAGGGGCATAATGGGAACTTGCTGTCATACCTGACCATCAGAGTCCAATTCCAGGACCCATGTGGTGAAAACAGAAAAGATTCCTAAAGTTGTCCTCTGGCTTCCATGTATGAGAACATGCACACACACCAAAGAACCAATCAATCAATAAGTGAATAAATAAGTGAATACATAAACAATGAATATTAAAGGGGAGGAAGCTAGAGAGATGGATGGCTTTGTAGTTAGGAGCACTGACTGACCTTCCAAAAACCAGTTCAGTTCCCAGCTCCCATATGGTCTCTCACAATGGTATGTAACTCCAGTCTCAGGGGATCTAATACCCTTTTCTAGCCTCTCAGGGTACGAGGCACAGACATGTGCAGGTAAAATACCCATACACATTTTTTAAAAAGAAGGAAAAAACCCCTGGATTGATTGATTGATTGATTGATTGATTGATTGATTGGTTTTTAGAAACAGTGTTTCTCTGTGTAACATCTCTGGCTGTCCTGGAACTCACTCTGTAGCCCAGGCTGGCCTCACACTCACAGAGAGATCCACCTTCCTCTGCCTACTCCCAAGTACTGGGATTAAAGGTATACTCCATTAGCACCCAACTAGAGTTAAATATTTTTAAAAGAAGGGCATGTATACCAGTCCTGAGGAACATCCAAGGTTGACCTTTGACCTCTGTGTGTGTACACCTGAGTGTTACCCCCCTCCCCCCAGTGTGGTCAGCCACAAGGATCAAGGCTCACTATCTGATATTTGATTTCCTTTTCTGCTCCTTACTTCCTGAAGCTACTTACACAGGCCCATAGTGCTTCTACACAGTGGGCCTAATGCAGTGATTGCTGTTATTTCAGAGATAAATACATTCTTGGAAGATCCAGAATTTGCTGATATTGTATTGAGAGCAGAGCAAGCAATAGAAAATGGAATTTTCCCAGAAAGAATCTCTCAAGGGTCAAGTGGAAGCTACTTTGTGAAGGATTCTAAAAGGGTAAGAACTTTGCGTGTATTGCATACATTTTGGAAGACACTACTTTAAATGTGAAATGTCCCAGTTTCTGAAAATATTTTTTCTATTACATCTGTTTGTTTCCTCTTTTCCAAAATAAAGGTTGGTGGTTTCGGTTTTGTTTTTCTAAGTACTCAATAATATAGAAATGGTTTGGGTTTAGAACCCAGTTGTCGCTTCCCGGGATATTTTTTATTTGGTTTCAAGCATTTATTTTATACCCATATTTACTGGTAGATTTGCTAACTGTATATTCATCATCCTTCCTTTATAGCTCTGTTACCATATTAACCAAGTACAGTGGAAGTTGAAACTTTCAAAACCTGTCTGATGTCGTTTCCCAATGCTTGACTTATTTTTTTAAGGTATAGCTAAATGCCCCAGGAATATTTTCCTGGCGTTGTACCAAGGAAAGGGGGCATGGCAAGCTTGAAGGCATTAGAGTGTAGCAAAGCAAAATGAACTCTGATTCTGCAGTGGAAAAGTTGGCTCACTTTCTTCCACTCAGTTCAGAGATTTTCCTAAATTGTGCTGTCTTTTCTAAAAGTACATAACCCACCATCCTTTTTCTGTGAAGTCTCCCCCCATAATTGAAGTTATATTTTAAAAGTTATCTTTAGCAGGAAGTGGTGGCACAAGTCTTTAATCCTAGCAGTTGGGAGGCAGAGGCAGGCAGATCTCTGGTCTGACCTTGAGTGAATTCCAGGACAGCCAGGCCTACATAGACTTTCGGGGGGGGGGGGTGGTGGTGGTGGTATTTAAATAATAATTCTATTTGTTTTTTTTAAACGAACAAACTTACTATAGGACATAGGTACCATGATCAGACCCGTATTTCTTTCATGGGAGAGTAGGAATTTTGAAGATAGGATCTCATGTGTCCTGGGCTGGGTTGATAGGTGTGTATTGCTTGGTTTTATGTGATTTTGGCTTTAGAACCCAAAGATTCATGCATGCTAGGCAAGCCCTCTACCAACTGGGTTACACCCAGCCCCAGCCCCCGTCCATTTCTTAAACAGACAGATACTTAGTCATTTGTAGGCACTGTCTTTATTCCAAGTTTTTGTTGTTGACGATGACTTTTGGTTTCTAGACAGCCTTTCTCTGTTGCTCATGCTGGCTCAGAACTCATTGTGTGTGTAGCAACAACCCTTTTGTCTCAGCCTCTCAAGTGCTAGGAGTCATAGGTGTGGAGCCACAAGTCTGACTTCCAGGCTTGCCTTCTTAATTTGTTCTTGTTTTTCTTAAGATAATTTTTTAGAATTTATTGCATTATAAAAAAATTATGTTTAAAATTGTATTTGAGATAATTCAGCCATGAATTTAATGAGTATATTTTATTAGATTAGTACTAACAATTGTAGAGACTTGGACACCCATAAACATTTTTTTTTTTTTAATTTTTATTTTTCCCTCTTAAAAGAGAACCCACTAAGTGCTGGGATTACAGGTCTGTGCCACCACCCATGGCCAAAGTTTTTCTTGCTGGTAAAGAGTTAAGATGGGTTCATGGAAATATAATGGGAAATCTTAGGTGAGAGCTGCTGATAGCATAGTTGTTCAGTTTATGTTATTTGTGCTTTTAAGAACTGTTCTGAGTACTGCAGGTAAATTCTGATGACTTCCTTGTCTTTCTAGAATATTTAGCATAGCAGGGAAAGGAGATAGTGTGTGGAGTGCATATTTGAATATTTTGTAGATCATAAGCAATACAACACTGCTTACACAAAGTATAGTCTGAGGCAGGAGAAATTCTTAAACTTGTGAGTTTGAAATCAGCCTGAACAGCCTAGCCATAAAGAGAGAAGTGGGGTGGTATTGAGGGGGTGGGACAGACTCCAATGTTAATTTGGAAGTGCTGAAATTCAAAACACTTGCAATTCATCTAGTTAAATGACATGAAGCCTTGCTTCAGTTTCTAAGGTTTGCCCCAACAAAGTCTGAAAAATTCTGACTGAGGAGAATGTTGGTTTTAAATTGAGAATAATTGTTACCCTGTGATTGGAATCAGCCATCTGAGGGCTTGGGGCTTATGTGTAAACCTTGCTTATTGCAGCACACTTTGTAGACTGTTATCCATCTGTACATAAAAGTCTAATAGGATCTTTAATTCCCCCTAGAATATTATTGGCGTGTTTAAACCCAAATCAGAAGAACCTTACGGCCAGCTGAACCCAAAGTGGACCAAGTATGTCCATAAGGTTTGCTGCCCCTGCTGCTTTGGCCGAAGCTGCCTACTTCCTAACCAGGGGTACCTTTCTGAAGCTGGTGCCTACCTGGTGGATGCAAAGCTTCAGCTGGGCATTGTACCTAAAACAAAGGTAAAGGAGGGTTTGCTTTCATGCTGTCCCTGTACTTAGAGTTCACTTATTTGTGTACACTTGAGTGAAAACTTCCAATGATAGAGCCTAAGGTGGAATTCCTTTGTGCTAATTCAGGAGCCCAGAGCACTTGGTTTCATGCAGTCTGGTATAGATCCATATATATACCCAAGGGAATGTTTCTTGCTCTTGTGAGGTCACAGGATGCTAACAGGAAGGGGAAAGGACTGGAGTTTAGAAAGCAGGAAAGAATCAGGTAGAACCTACAGACCCTTTTGGTCTAGCTGACAAGAGCTTACTATGTGCTTACAATTCTGTTCTTGCCTTCTTTTGGACCTTTATGAAATTTTTTTGGATACCTTTTTTAAAACATTTATTCTTAGTTCTATATTTCAAGGCTTGGAACTTTAGACTGCTTTTATATCTTTTTTGAAAGAAATATGTGCTGTTTAAAATTCTCTGACCTTTGTAAATATTTTAGATTTTAGGAGCTTTGTTATAGGGTTAGACCTTGCTCATTTACAGCATTAAAGTGAATTTGATGGTCCATGTGAATAGAAATATTGTAATCCAAACTCTAACCATTTCTCTAGGTGGTTTGGCTTGTCAGTGAGACTTTTAACTACAGTGCAATTGACCGTGCAAAATCAAGAGGCAAAAAATATGCCTTAGAAATAGTACCAAAAGTAGGTAGAAAGTTCCATCGGATAGGACTTCCTCCCAAGGTAAGTTACTCTAATAAGCTTTGCTTTCAGGGAAAGTGGGCATTTATTTCCTAAGTTCCTGGGTTAAGGCATGTAGCCAGACATCAGGCATCCTGTGTAAACTGTGGAAATAATTTATAAAAGAGAGAAAGAGAATACTTTTTCCTCTTGAGCTCATAGAAAGAAGCAGTTTCTATGCACTTTGATAAAGCTTTTTAGAAGGTGTTAAGTCCACAGAGCTCTGAGGGCATAGAAAAAGGATGTCTAGAATAGAGGCCTTTTCAGTGATAGAACACTTGCCTGACATGCCATGCCAGGTTCTGGATCTAGTCCTTTCAGAGGTGGGACTGGGTGGAGCTTACTGAATTAGGTGGAGTCAAGATGTGGTTTGAAAGGCTTTGTAAAGTTGCTGTGAAAAGCACAGGTCTAGAATTAGAGCTGGGTTTTTCAGCCTTTCTGAAAACAGTCCCAGTTTTTATAAAATGAGATGAAAAACCATGATTGCCTTCTAGGTTACAAAGATAAACTGAAGAAGTTCACATCACTTGACACACAGTAAAGACACAGTAAATGGTAGTGCTGCATGTCTTCACTACCAACCAAATTTATTATTTACTATAAACCAAGGACTGTTTGCTAGTTAAGTTATGCAAGGATACAGAGAGACCATGGAAGAGGCATTCTAGAAAGATCACTAGGATGTAGTAGGAGGGTTCTCGGTCCCAGGCGGCCAGAGATCCACAGACCTGCTGCCCAAGCATGCTTAGCCGCCCAGCCGCCCAGGCCCCCCAAAATGACTCAGACGCTTTTATTAAGTCCATGCTGTTTGGTCTATGGCTCAGGCACATTGCTAGCTAGCTCTTATATTTTAAATCAACCCATTTCTATTAATCTGTCGACCACGTGGCCCGTGGCTCACCCGTGCTCCTTACATGTTTCTTCTTGGGCGCTTCAGCTCGATCTGCCTCTGACTCCCGCCCTTCTTCTCCTAACTATGCTCTGATTTCTCCTCCTACTTCTTCTATGGTGCCTGCCATGGCCCAAAACAGCTCCTTTATTTAAAGATTGAGATTCACAGCATACAGAAAGGCATTCCCACATCACTAGGACTTTCTTTTTAAGCATATTTGACTTGAAGCTTTATTTTTCTATTTAATTACATTCCAAGTAGTCAGTTTTGAACATTTTTACTATTTTCTTTGATGTGCTAAAATAAATGTGACTGAAGGGGTCTGCTCAAAGAGAACCTTTAGGAAGTTGTTGAATTTTCTAACAAGCACATAAAATGTTAAGCCAGGGGGCAGACTTCTCTGGTGATTTGTTGGCTTGCATTTGTGAGACAGAATCACTGCCTGTATGTTATTTGTTGATGAAATTTCTATTCTGACATCTACGTATTAGGATTCACCAGTAATTTTTAATAATAGAAAAGCATTTTCAAATGGGCATTTCTTCAAGGAAAAGTCTCTGAAAAGCCACTAGAAAGGCCACAATCAGGTGACTAAATCTTTAGAATTTATGTTATGATCTTTGATCTGCCTAAAGAATCCGTTGAATTTTAAAATTCATTTTTTGTACTTGATGTTATGAAAAGAACACAGAGACACTGTTTCAGTGAGAAAAATGCACTGTCTTGCAATCACCAAGATGGCGTACAGTTTGATCTCTCAGAGTCCCTTTAATGTTTATTTTAGGAAGCAGCATTCTTAAGGGAGTCAACTTTAGGGCATATGTTTACTCTTTTTAATTTCCTAAAATAGCTCCCTAAAACTCTTGGGTTGAGGCTTTTCTAATTGCTGTTGTTCTTGTGATTACTTAAGATAGTATGCTGAATGATATTAATAAATGTGGCTTATCTGTATTAGTGTTAAATGCTATTTTTCTTAGGTGTTTGTGTAACATTCTGTGATGCTACTGCTGAGAAATTTGAAAAGGAATGCCTTTGTGTGTATACTTTCCTTTCTAACTATAGTTCTTGAAATTATAGATTGGTTCCTTTCAGCTGTTTGTGGAAGATTACAAGGAAGCTGAGTATTGGCTAAGGAAGTTTGAAGCTGAGCCTCTGCCTGAAAACATTAGAAAACAATTTCAGTCACAGTTTGAAAGATTAGTGATTTTGGATTACATCATCAGGAATACAGGTATTGGCATTTCTCATCTGTTCCATCTCTTTAGTTGTAAAGCAGATTCTCGTTACTGAAGTCAAAGCCATAAACGTTGGTTCAAGAGTCTCAAGGCTGGGTCCTCTCAGAGTTGGCAAACCGAGGAGCCCCACCCCTCCCCTCCCGGGCAGGCAGCCTACAGTATCCAGGGCCTGGCTCACACTGTGCCACAGAGAACACAGCTAGAGCTGCCTAAAAGCAAAACAAAGCCAAAGATTCCTATTTTAATATTGCATTATTGTTTCTGAAACATCAAGCTTTTTGTTTGTGTTGTTCTATGAGGGAACAATAGTTTAGATGGGGCAGAGCTGTGATTCCCTAGAATCTCCAGTCACTATATTATAAGAACTTAATCCAGCATATATCTTCTCAGATTACACCCTATACAGAAATTGCAAATTGGGCCTAGGCCTATGCTTCACAAGGCCCTTGGATGATCCTTATGTATTCTACAGCTTAGAAGCTACTGCTTCCAAGTTTTTTCATTACTTATATTATATTATATTATATATTATATTATATTAGCTTCTGAAAAGCGTCATATAATTTTCTCAGTTTGACTTTCTTAACTAAATGGTCTTAGGTTAATATTAAAACTGGTTCCCAGTACTCAAATGTTGACATTGGGTGAGGCTATTTTGAATGTGCATAGCAGCCAGGGTAAGTGTGCTTTCTTCTTCAAGTGAAAAGACGTTATCTTTGGTTTTAATTAACCCTGATCTAACCATTGCCCTTACTAACGTTACAGGGTGGTTCTGAGGGTCAGATCAGTTCATACAGGTGAAGAAGCACTTAGAATCTGGCACAGAGAAACTCCAGGAAATGTCAGTTTATATTGACCATATCTTTAAATTTGTAAATCATAACTTTTCTGTTGTCTTAATTAGGATTTTTATTTCTGTGATAGCATACCATGCATGACCAAAAAGCAAGTGGTGAGGAAGGGTTTATCAGGCTTACACTTCAGCATTGCTGTTCAGTCAATGAAGGAAGTCAGGACAGGAACTCAAATAGGGCAGGAACCTGGAGTCAGGAACTGATACAGAGGCCATACTGGCTTGCTCCCCATGGTTTGCTGACTCTCAGTGGAGCCTGTCCTGAAACTGCCTCTGCTTCCTGAGTGATGGGATCAAAGGCGTGTGCCACCATTGCCTGGCTGGCTTTCTTATAGAAAGAACCCAGGACCAGCAGCAGCCCAAGGGTGCCTCACCCACAATAGACTGGGCTATCAATCATCTATGGAGGCACTCTCTAAGTTGAGGACCCTCCTTTCAGGTGGCTCTAATTTGCTTGTCAATTGACATAAGACTAGCCAGCACATTTGTGCTGAATCTGTGCTACAGAAACCAACAAAAATCTCAACCTGGGGGCTTAGATGCTCTTAGTATGAAGCCACAATATCTGTAAATATCAACTAACAGACTTTTCTTTCTTTTGAAAGACAGGGGAAATGATAATTGGCTAATCAAATATGAAAAGACAAAATATGCAAAGAAAATTGAAAATAAGGTAAGGAAAACTTAGTAAAAGTATGTATTCAGTTTATATAGCAGATTTCTTGAAATTGTTCATCACCTTGTTTTTGAGGCAGGATATCTCATCGGAGCTTGCCAGCGAGCTAGGCTGGCTGTTGAGTTCTCTGCCTCCTTGGAACTAGCTTTACAGGTGTGACTGCCATTCCTGACTTTTCACATGGATCCTGGATATGAAACTCAGGGTCTCAGGCTTATGCTGCAAGCATTTGCCAACAGAGTCACATCTCCAGCTCCAGATCATACATCTAGAACAAATCCCTTTATTTCCTCTTTCCTTTCCTTCCTGTCTCTTTCATATTTGTATTGGGCAAGTATGACATATACCCAGTTTTTGTAAAACTTTTGACATTTGTAGAAATACCATCTTTACCTTTTATGTAATTAAAGTTTCTGATATGTAGGGACATGTTTGTATTTACTACTTTCCCATTATTTCTAATGATTCAGTGTTAGGTAATACAGCATTACATAATAAAATGGGATATATGTTTTACTTGTGAATCATATCATCTGAACGCTTTAAAAAGTACTTGTATGTAAAACAAACTGGTTTAAACTAGACTATATAGATGCTCCACACTATCAAAATTACATATTTCCAATTCATTCTATCAACTTTCGGTTACTGTCTCAGTTACTTTTCTATTGCTATGACCAAAGCACCTTATAGAAAGAAAGTTTATTAGGGACTTCCTGAGGGTAAGAGTCTGTGGCCATTATGTGGGGAACATGGCAGCAGGCAGGTATTGTGCTGGAGTAGTAGCTGAGAGACCACACAAGCACAAGGTGGAGAAAGCTAACTGGGAATGGCATAGACTTTTGAAACCTCAAAGCCCAGTCCAGTGACATGCCTCCTTCAAGGCTTCGCCTTCTAATTTTTCCACCAGCTGGGGACCAAGCATTTAAACATAAAGCCTAAGGGGACCATTCTCATCAAACCACCACAGGTTCAAATTTTAGATACTTATATAAGATACACTTTTAGGATAGTTTTTTAAGTTTAAAAAATAAATCGTAGAATGTTTAAGATAACTTCTTTAATATTTCATTTCTGTTCTCAAATTTTCACTTAAGTTGTATCACTTTGAAATGTTTGTACTTTAAGCATTTATCCAGGAAATTTGAAAATTATGTGTGCACAGTACTTAGCAATATCAGAAAACAAACTTTAGTCATAAAGTGGCATGGGTGGATTTTAAAGGTCTGATAAGCAAAAGAAAGTGTGATGGCGCCTCAGTGGTTAAGATCACCAGCTGCTTTTCCAGAGAACATGGGGTCAATCTTAGCACCCACATGGTACCTCACTGCCCTCTGTAACTCCAGTTCCAGGAGATCTGTCGCCCTCTTCTGGTCTCTGTACTAGGTATATATGCAGGCAAAACCCCATACACATAAAATCAAATAATTTTTTTTTAAAGATAGTAATAGTAGACAAATATCAAACATTTAAGCAATGGGTTGTCTACACACATTCTTTAAAGTTAGTACTTTCAAACTTTCTTCTCCAGAGAGGAAAATTATATCATTTACTGAAAGTATATAATTTTAATTTTTAAAAAAGAATTAATGAAATGTTTGCTGCTTATAAAGATTGTTCCTTCTTTTTTGTGTGATTTCGTTTTCTTTCTGGAAATCTAATTTTAATTTTATATATTTTTAAGAGAGAATGCACTTAAGCCTTAATAATAATTGTGAATAATTGATCCTTTGGAAATATTTTTGTAGAATTTGTCATCAATAGATCATTTTTCTCCCTATTAGGAATCAAACTGGATTGATGATAAAGAATTGCTTATTAAAATAGCTGCAATTGATAATGGGCTAGCATTTCCCTTTAAACATCCTGATGAATGGAGAGCATGTAAGTATTTAGAGTTCTTCTAGATGGAAAGGATACAGAATGACAGAGTTGGAAATAGCAGAGGAAACTGGATAAAGTGTGATTACTCATTAGGGCTTACTTAGTTCTAGCCCCTGGGGCATTGAAGGTCCAGTGATTGGGTCTTGCTCCATATTGCTTATATACTTTTGGATGACCTCGTTTGCTTTTGTTCTTGGAATGGGCTTGGTAACCTCTAATTTCTAAGATATTAACAAAGGAGTAATGTATCAGGATATCTTGTAGAGCGTATGGTGATGTTTTGTCCTCCCCATTCCTTTAGCAAGACTCAGACCTTCCATGGTGTTTTAGTCACTCTTCACAACTTTCTTGCTGCAGATGAT